>JAHRHZ010000033.1:3100579-3114270 GCA_024137785.1 Ginglymostoma cirratum
CCGCCTCCCCCTCTCTCCCTATTTATTTCAGAACCCTCTTTCCCTCCCCCATTTCTGATGAAGGGTCTCAGCCTGAAATGTCAAGTTTTCCTGCTCCTCTGATGCTGCTTGGCCTGCTGTGTTCATCCAGCCCCACACCTTGTTATCTCGGATTCTCCAGCATCGGCAGTACCTTTTATCTCTCTCAGGGGCCATGTTCACTTTGGCATCTGTCTTCCTTTCAATTTATTTAAAGAATCTCTGGTGTTGTTAGTTGACATTCATGGTTTATTTTCACCCTCTTTATTATATTTTGGTCATGTTTTGTTGGTTTTTATAACTTTACCAATTATCACGCTTACCACTTTACTTCGCCTAATTGTCTTTTCTGGTAAACTCTTTTCCCTATTCGCTCTGGGTCCCTCTGTCCTTATTACTATGTAACTACCGTAATTTACCTTTAGCATATTTGTTTCTCACTCTCAAACTGAATGCTAAATTCTACCATATTATGGTCAATGCTCCCTCGGGGATCTCCTAGATTATAAAACCTGCCTCGTTATGCACTAACTAGATCCAAGATAGCCTGCTTCCTAGTTAGATCCGCAACATACTGCTCCCCAAAACATTCCCAAATATGAGTTCTTCTTCGCGTCTACCTTTGCCAATTTAATTTTCCCAATCTACATTTGAATTAAAGTCAGCCACGATCAATGTATTGCCTTTTTTACATGACCTCGCCATGTCCTGATTAATTCTTTGTCCTACAGAACAGTTATTGTTAGGGGACCTACTCAAGGAAGATCACTCTCACACTAGTGTCTTCTGGCTCTTTAATAAAACAAAGAACCGCTAATGCTGAAGAACAGAAAGAAAAATAGAGATTTCTGGAGAAACTTGACAGGCCTGGCAACACCTGAGAGAGTTGAAAGTTCAGAAGTGTCCCTGGATTCGAAACATTAACTTTGCTTTCTCTCCACAGATGCTGCCAAACCTACTGAATTTCTCCAGCAATTTCTGTTATTCACTTCTTCCCCTTTTATTTCTTACCTCTACTCATATAGATTCTACATAATCTGATTCTAGATATTACTATCTACCTGTGAACAGCTGACATATTCTAGTTTGCTATAATACTTATTTCATCTCATGCTAACAGCCTTTTGAAAAGTCCTTTTTAAAGATCACGTACTCCTTATATTTAGTTCCCAGCTTTAACGTCCTTGTCTCTACAAAAGTTATAAGACCATACTCATTAACATGTGGTTGCACAATTATCCTGTTCCGAACATTGCGTGCATTTAAGTAAAGAAACATTAATTTGGTATTTTTATTATTTTTCCTCTCTGACTCTATGTGTTGCTTTTTAAAATTATTTTACACTCTGTCCCTTGCTTTCCCCCTCCGGGTACCATTATCAAAATTGTTGGATTGCAACGTCCCCATATCCTTTTGCTTTGTAAGTCTACTGTACCCTCTCTGCCCATTACATTCGTGCAAAGCCTACTCTCCAGCCTTAGTTATTTGATATACCAGTATGCTCATCCTAGTAGAGCAGGATCATGCAAATATGTTTCAGTCAACAATCATCAGGGTAATTAACTGCAAAAAATACATATGATCTATCAAGCTAGGTTCAATCCTGGATTCTGACTTGCCCAATAATTTCATTAACTGGAATCATAACATTACTCATATGTCTTACATCTCTGATTTCTTGATTTATACCATGCCCCATAGTATCTCTGCAGATAAATGGCCTTTAAACAACTCCCATCAATGTCTCAGAGATAGGATAGTAGGAACTGCCGATGCTGGAGTCTGGGACAACAAGGTGTACAGCTGGAGGAACACAGCAGGCCAGGCAGCATCAGAGGAGCACGAAGGCTGACGTTTCCAGTCTGGACCCTTCTTCAGAAATGGAGGAGGGGAAGGGGACTCTGGAATAAATAGGATCCAGACGCAAAACTTCAGCTTTCCTGCTCCTCTGATGCTGCCTGGCCTGCTGTGTTCATCCAGCTCTACACCTTGTTATCCCATCAATGTCTGTTGCTTCTTGCTGTTTCTTAGTTCCATGCAAAGTCATTCTATATCTTGATCCTTAGGATCTAAGATCTATGTCTTGCTAATGTACTGACATTGGTCATTTTTAAGAGTGCTATCCCAACCCTTTTTTCCTTTTGGCCTATCCCTCCCAAATTCAGTTCCCAATCTTGGTCACCCCAGAATCACTTCTCCATAATGGAAATTAAATCATATCCATTTACCTCAATTTGTGCATTCAAATCATCAATTCTTTTGTGAATACTACATGCATTCACCACATTAGGTGTTCCCCTCCTCTATGCAAACTCCACTGCTAAATGGCTTAGCTCTCAATCTCTGAGCACTGCTTTACGGTCTCAATCTCTCTCCAAGTGTTGGGCAGATTTGAGGGTTTTCTCCTTGTCCTAACTTGGTAATGTTTCAGGGGGTCTACCCAGTTCTTGCGCTCTTTTTGTATCGTCCAGTAATGGGATCAGCTTGTAGAAACACAGGTCAAACAAAACTCACATTAGGATCTAAACTCTGATGATACGCTCATGGTGATAACATAGCACCGAGACATTCTGCCCAATTCTCTCATTGAAGTTATTGTCCATTGGAAATCATGCTAATGTCCTTTAGGGAAGAAACTGCCAGCCTAACCTGGTCTGGCCTACACGTGACTCCAGGTCCACAGCAATGTGGTTGACTCCGAACTGCCCTCTGGGCAATTAGGGATGGGCAATAAATGCTGCCCGAGCCAGCGATGCCCTCATCCCGTTAATGAATAAAGAAGAAAAAATGCCATTCAACATTAATATTTTTGCAGATATACAACATGCTTTACTCTCTGCTGTCTGTTGTAACTCAGCAAACCATTGAGCTGCACTGCGTCATAGCTCGGAGCTCCAAGGAAGAGGAATTAAATGCCTATCGATGACATAATGAATGAAACACATACAATTGCCTCCTGATTCATCATGTTACTCGCTTATTGTTGCAATCAGGAGTGTGAAGGACAAAACTGCCACCAGGAATCTTAACCATATCACCAGCAACTGGTCACGTGAGGTATAGGTTTTCAAATGAACTCTTTGGCAATTATAAAATATCCCATTAAATATCAGTATTGACTTACTCTCATAGCTTTTGTCATATGGGTAGCAGCTAGTATTCTTCGATGACTGGTCACTGGTTGGTTCTGATGGATCGAATGATGTGTCAGTTGGGTCTAGTGCTATGAAAACAGAAGAAATTCTCACTTAACATTTATTATGGCTGACATTTTTAGTCGGAAATCTAACAAGGAAAGAGTAAAACGATACATTTTTGTAAGGTAAATAAGGGAAGACAAGATCTGAAGAAGAGTCAATGGACTCAAAATATTAACTCTGTTTCTCTCTCCATACAGGCTGCCAGGCCTGTTGAGCTCCTCCAGCATTCTCTGTGTTTCTTTGAGCAAGGACAATTTAAGTTAAAGGACTAAATTCTGAAGTGTCTCTAGAAGCTCGGAGATTTGTGGTTATTCTCGTGGAGTTGGCACATATATTTGTGAAAGTGGCCAGGACAAAAAAAAATTCTGTCAGGAAGGTATCAGAGATAACCCTTCTGATGAAGGGTTTAGGCCCGAAACGTCAAGTTTTCCTGCTCCTATGATGCTGCTTGACCTGCTGTGTTCATCCAGCCCCATGCTTGTTATCTCTGTCAGGAAGGTATGCAGGATTCTGAACATTATAAATAGGGTCGGCAACTTTTATTTGGACTCAGTCTAAAACATTGTCTTGAACGTTAATATTTGAGTTGACTTACTGCCAGATTCGATGGTATCGCAAGTTGCTGTGAAAAGAGAAGAATCGAACATCAACATTTATTAATTTTTTAAATCTAACAACGGCTCCCGAAGATTGGTGTCATTAGCGTTACATTAATTTTTTCATTCATTGATGGAATGTGGGCATTGTTGTAACATTTATTACCCATTCTTAATTGCCCCGGAGAAGGTGATGCTGAGCTGCTTTCTTGAACCACTGGAGTCTTTGGGCATATGGACACCTGCTATGCTATTGGGAATGGAATTCCAGGATTGACCCAGCGACTCTGAAGAACAGTGATATATTTCAAAGTCAGGATGGTGAGTGGTTGGAGGGCATTTGCAAGAGGCGGTGTTCCCATGTATCTGATGTCTTTATCTTTTTAGATGGAAGTGGTTGTGGATTTGGAAGTTGCTGTCAGAGCAACCTTGGTGAGTTTCTGCAGTACGTTTTGTAGATGGGACAAACTTGTTGCCATTATCAATTAACAGTGAAGAGATTGAACACTGAAGATGGGTATCGATGAGGTGCCAATCAAGTGGGCGTCTTTGCTTTGGATGGTGACAAGCTTCTTGAGTGTTGTTGGAGCTACATTTATCTAGAGAGGTGGAGAGTAGTCCACTACACTCTTGACACGTATCTTGTGGGTTTGAAGAGACAGGAGGTTTGGTGGTATTATCAATAGACAATTAATTCAGCAATCCAGGAAATGTTCTGGGCACCTGAGTTCGAATCCTGCCGTGGCAGATGGTGGAGTTTGAATTCAATAAAAATCTAGAATTAAAAGTCTAATGATGACCATGAAACCATTGTCAAAGAAACCCATCAGGTTCCAGCCTGGCATTCAAGTGATTCCTGATCCACAATAATGTGATTAATTTTAAACTGGTGTCTGGGATAGACAATAAATGCTAGCCTAGCCAGTGACACCCACATCCCACGAGTAATTAAAAAAAAAGAGGTGAGCTACTTGCTGCAGGATTCCTAGCCTCTGACCTAATGTTGTAGTCATAGTGAAAACAAAAAATGCTGGAGTGACCACAGTGGGTCAAGCACCATGGAGTGACAGCAAGCTAATGTTTCAAGTCTAGATGGCCCTTCATCAGAGCTGATGTGAAGTATGGAGGGGGAAAATTGCATAAATGTTGCCCCCTCCACACTTCATGTCAGCTCTGATGAAGAGCCATCTAAACTTGAAACGTTAGCTTGCTCCCTTTCTCTCTTGCCTGACCCACCGCGAATTCCAGAACTTTTTGTTTTCAGCACAAATTCAAGCGTCTGCAGTAATTTGCTCCTACCTATGTTGTGTTCACAGTGTTAATTTGACCAGTTAACATTCTGGTCAATGGAAAAGCCCAGGATATTAATGGTACAAGATTCAATGATATGAGATTCTGGGCTTTATAAACAAGGCAGACCATTTCAGGAATAGGAGGTAATGTGGAACAATCAGCTCAGCCTGGAGCTTATTGAATGGTATAGCAGGCTCAGGGACCCTGGCGACCAGCTTCCAGTTAGTATATTCACACATTAGTGTATTTTGATGACTCACTGTCATGTGTTTCAGGCATAGTGTGACTGCTAATATCCAATGAAGACTCTGACTGATCACTGTCCTGGGTCTGAAACAGCTGGTTCAACATCAGGTCACTCATATCAGAAGCTGTGAGAGAGAGCAAAAGGAAAATAACCCCCATTGAACATTTGTGCGTTAACGTCAATATAATCAACAGGCTTTTGGCACTAAACAGGTACAGGAACAACAGAACAAAAGCTAAATATTGCAGATACTGGGTATCTGAGATTTTTAAAAAGTCTAGAAAACTCTCCTCCGTGGAGAGAAAATAAGTGGACAAAGTTCTGATGAGATGTCAATGATCTTAAATCCTAAGAGAGATGATGGCCTAGTGGTATTATCGCTAGATTGTTAACCCAGCGACCCTGGTAATGTTCTCGGCACCTGGGTTCAAATCCTGCCATGGCAGATGGTGGAATTTTACTTCAATAAATATCTGAAATTGGGAGTCTAATAGTGATCATGGAACCATTGTTGGTTGTAGGAAAAACCCATCTGGTTCACAACTGTCCTTTAAGGAAGGAAGCTGCCATCCCCACCTGGTCTGGACTACATGTGACTTCAGATGCACAGCAATGTGGTTGACAATACGGAGATGGCACTACTGCCTCACAACGCCAGAGACCTGCATTCGATCCCAGCATCGGGTGACCGTCTGCGTGGAGTTTGCACATTCTCCCCGTGTCTTCATGGGTTGCCTCCGGGTGCTCCGGTTTCCTCCCCCAGTCCAAAGATGTGCAGGTTAGCTGGATTGGCCATGCTGCATTGCCCATAGTGTTCAGGGATGTGCAGGTTGGGTGGATCAGCCATGGGAAATACAGGGTTACAGGGACAGGATACAATAGGACAGTGGGTTTGGATGGGATGCTCTTTGGGGGGTCACTGTGGACTTGATAAGTTGAATTGCCTGCTTCCACATTGCAGGAATTCTAATTGCTTAAGTGCCCTCTGTTCAATTCGGGATGGACAATAAATGCTGCCTAGCCAGCCACATCCTCATCCCGTGAATGAATAAAAATAAAAAAGTAAATGATATCCCAAATAAAATAAACATTTGCTCTCCCTATAAATTCTATGTCTGTGTGCTTCCCTCCACTTCACTTGATGAAGGGGCAGTGTTTTGAAAGCTTGTGATTTCAAATAAACCTGTTGTGCTAAAACCTGGTGTCATGTGACTTCTGACTCTGTCCACCCCAGTCCAACACCGGCATCTCCACATCATGAAATAAACATGACTGCCTCCTAACTCATCATGTTCCTAGTTTATGGTTTTGATCATTAGTGGGCAGGACGCAACTCTACCATGGACCGTAATGATATCACTGGTGTCAGATCATCATCATGTGACGTGTAAGCTTTCAGCTGAACTCATTGGCCATTTTGAAACATCCTAAACACTTGTATATTCTGTACATTTGTTGACTCACTGTCATGGGTTCCGTCGAGTGGATGGCTGCTAATATTCATTGATGATTCTTCAGTATCTACTGTCGAAAACAAAACATTGGAAGTTGTGTCAGTTGAATCCAGCAACACATGTCTCCAACTTGCACTGATCAAGGTTATGGGTTGGATCAGGAACTGCTGAAAGGAATATGGGCAGCACCATAATGAGATCATAATTAATACCCTCATATTACAGGATATCCCACATATTGCAGAGCCCTACAGCAGTTCAACACATTGCCCATTCAGAAATATCCCGTCGAGCATTAAAACATTTCTGACTCACAGGTTCCAGTACTAAGATCCAAAGAAGACTCTGATTCATCACTCTCCTGGGTCTGAAACAGTTGATCCAACATCAGGTCACTTAGCTCTTGGGATGATGGTACTGTAAAAAGATAGAAAGGATCGACAGTTTCATTTATCATGAATATGATATTAAATAACACTAGACGTGTAACGGACTTATCAGACAGGTACAAACACAATCATGCTGAGAGATGTTTTGATTGTTCCTATCTTTTCAAAATCCGCATCAATTTAATCGAATTCTGTTTTGCTTCCTCCTTCTTTGCTGACTCAAGATTGTTGACCCCAGTAACTGAATGACAAGTAGTGCTGGATCACTGATCTGATGAGAACACGTGAACAGCAGAGCACCACCATCAATACTAATAGACAGGTGATCATCTACGATGACCGAGAGCAGAAGCCATCTTTGAAAATCCCTATGTCATGCAACACTTCCTTCACCCAGGCAACTGCTCACCCCTAGAACTGCAAATCAGTGTTAAATAAATCTCCTTAAACCAGTTCCTCCATGATGCAGGACCCAGTTAATTGGATGAGTACATTTCCAACAGCACTCAAGAAGTTTGTAAGAAAAACTGTCGAATTGTCCTATTAGATCCTGAGGAATGACAATAGACAATAGACAATAGACATAGGTGCAGGAGGTAGGCCGTTCGGCCCTTCGAGCCTGCACCACCATTCATTATGATCATGGCTGATCATCCACAATCAGTATCCTGTTCCTGCCTTATCCCCATAGCCCTTGATTCCATTATCTATAAGAGCTCTATCCATCTCTTTCTTGAAAGTATCCAGAGACTTGGCCTCCACTGCCTTCTGGGGCAGAGCATTCCATATATCCATCACTCTCTGGGTGAAGAAGTTTTTCCTCAACTCTGTTCTAAATGGCCTACCCCTTATTTTTAAACTGTGTCCTCTGGTTCTGGACTCACCCATCAGCGGAAACATGCTCCCTGCCTCCAGAGTGTCCAATCCCTTAATAATCTTACACGTCTCAATCAGATCCCCTCTCATCCTTCTAAACTCAAGCGTATACAAGCTCAGTCGCTCCAATCTTTCAACATATGATAGTCCCGCCATTCCGGGAATTAACCTCGTGAACCTACGCTGCACTCCCTCAATAGCAAGAATGTCCTTCCTCAAATTTGGAGACCAAAACTGCACACAATACTCCAGGTACGGTCTCACCAGGGCCCTGTACAGCCGCAGAAGGACCTCTTTGCTCCTATACTCAATTCCTCAATTTTATTTTGACATAAGTAGGTCTCCTTTTAATCAAGAAAAACCTTAGAGCTGCGAGTGGAGTTGATAGCCACAGGGCACTGTATTCTTGTTTACTTTGTCAAGAACAAGACTCTAAAACAAGACACTCCTAAAGCCCGACAAGGGAGGAGATTCCTTGATTCACAGGTAATTTAACTGCGCAAGTGAAGGTGAAACAGGATACCCCTGGCCGCTAGTAGGCCATGAGATGTCTTGCAGGGTTTCAAACAGAAAGAGGAGGGATGACCTTGAATGTCAGCCTCTTGTTAATTGACAATTAAACAAGTCATTGACATGACACGACCATCAAGCTCCTAGAGGTGTGGTATATAATGGGACTCTTACACTGATGCTTTGGTCACATGGATGTTTTTTCCTGGTGGTGGTATGTTAGTGAAGTTATTTGCACATCTAGTGGTCTTTACTGTGTCTCACACCTGCACACGGCATCACAAGGGTGCTGGGGAAAATAAGCACACACACAACAAAAAAAGATTTCTGAAGAAGGGTCTAGGCCCGAAATGTCAGCTTTCCTGCTCCTCTGATGCTGCTTGGCCTGCTGTGTTCATCCAGCTCCACACCTTGTTATCTCAGATTCTCCAGCATCTGCAGCTCCTACTATCACTGAAACAATTTTAACCCCACTGCAAAGCCCCCATTTATGAAGAAGGGTCGAGGCCCAAAATGTCGGCCTTCCTGCTCCTCTGATGCTGCTTGGCCTGCTGTGTCCATCCAGCTCTGCACCTTGTTATCTCAGATTCTCCAGCATCGGCAGTTCCTACTATCTCTGAACATCTATAAAGAGATTCTTGGAGGGGAAAATAATCACTTTAGACAGAAAAGAGCTTCTCAAGGTGGGTTGTGCACTCACCAATGGGAGGAAACATTCTCTCCACATTCATTTTGTCAAGACCCCTCAGGACCTTGAGTGTTTCAAACAAGTCACCTTTTACTCTTATAAACACCAGTGGATAGAAGTCTAGCCAGATCACCCTTCCCATGTGAGATAACCTGGCCATTTGAGGTATGAGACTAATTAACCTTCTCTGAACTGTCTTCAATGTATTTCCATCCTTCCTTAAATAATAAGACCAGTACTGTAAACAATTCTCCCGCCATGGCCTCACCAGGACTCTGTTAAACTGAGACACAACCTCCCTACTTCTTTTTTAAGTAAAGACAAAATACTGGAAATCTGAAACAATCACCAAACATTACTGGAGAAACTCAGCTGGTCTGGCAGTATCTGTAGAGAGAGTTAACGTTTTTTTACTTATTCACTTGTGAGATAAGGGGTCGCTGCCTGAGCCAGCATTTCTTGCCCGTCCCTAGTTGCCCTTGAGAAGGTGTGGGTGAGCTGCCTTCTTGATCCGCTGCAGTCCATGTGCTGTGGGTTGACCCAAAATGCCCTTAGGGTTGGAATTCCAGGATTTTGATCCGTCGACCGGGGTTTACGTAATTAACAATGGTAGTGAGTAAGCCACCGATGTGTCTTAACAGGATGTATAATGTTTTTTTCACTACAAGATGCATTTTGTTTCTTTATAGCAACAGGTAAAAGTTATATTGACTAGTTAGGGATATTTACAGAGACAATCACTAGCCAGAGATGACATCTTTGCCTCCCCTGGAGCGTTGTGTTAAATACTTCATTCTCCACCCTCTGAGAGATCATTAAGATTGAATGAACATTAAACCTTTCAGGGCCATTACCTTATACAACATGGAACAAAGATTAAACACATTCTACTTGCACGACAGCTAAAGTTTTAATACCCACTTCCCTTCCTGAGGCGGAACATAGAACACAGAACAGTACAGGATCTTCGGCCCACGATGTTCTGCCGATCTATAATCCTACTAAGATCAATCTACCTGCACACCCTACATTTTACTATCCTCCATGTGCCTGTCCAAGAGTCACTTAAAGTTCTCTAAAGTATCTGACTCCACTGCCACGGCCGGCAGCGCATTCCACACGCCCACCACTCTCTGTGTGAAGAACCTACCTCTGACATCTCCCCTATACCTTCCTCCAATCACCTTAAAATTATATCCCCTCGTAATAGTCACTTCTGCCCTGTGAAAAAGTATCTGACTATCCACTCTATCTATGCCTCTCATCATCTTGTACACCTCTATCAAGTCACCTCTCATCCTTCTTCGCTCCAAAGAGAAAAGCCCTAGCTCCCTCAACCTTTCCTCGTAAGACCTGCCCTCCAGTCCAGGCAGCATCCTGGTAAATCTCCTCTGCACCCTCTCTAAAGCTTTCACATCCTTCCTGTAATGAGGCGACCAGAACTGAACACAATTTTCCAAGTGTGGTCTAACCAGGGTTTTACAGAGCTGCAGCATAACCTCGCGGCTCTTAAACTCAATTCCCCTGCCAATGAAAGCCAACACACCATACGCCTTCTTTACAACCCGATCAACTTGGGTGGCAACTTTGAGGGATCTATGGACGTGGACCCCAAGATCCCTGTGTTCCTCTACACTGCCAAGAATCCTGCCATTAACCCTGTATTCTGTATTCAAATTGGACCTTCCAAGATGAATCACCCTGAGGATGTCCTACTACTGCAATGGAGATATTAGCTTTAATATGTCCCGTTTTATTACAATGGAAATGTATGATTTTCTTTGTAGTAGTTTTAGGTTCTAATCCTTCTCCTTTAGTACATTGATGTCCTTCTGTTTGTTTCCTAAATCTAATATCTTTTCTACCAGCAGATTTTATATTCCTCCTGTTTTCTTATTGATTCCCACATTTCCTCACATGTAAGTTCCTGTCTGAGATATCATAGGTATTCACCAGGATGGAAGCTTTCCAGTTCTTTTTTAACTCTCAATGTCCATCAAAATTCATTTGACCAACAAGAGGGCACTTGATGATTATTTGGTTGGAATTAGTGTGTGAGGATATGGGGAAAAAGCAGGCGATTGGCACAAATGATGCTTATGATGCTTATTACATGTTTCAAAAATAAAGATTCAATTCTATTATCCTCAAAACAAACTTCCCGAAACACAACGCCAGTGAAGGGTCATCCTGTTTCCACTGCAGGAAAGTACAGCTGGACTTGGCTACAATCACATCATACAAACCTCTTTCGCTAATGTCTCTTTATGGGACCCTTAAAGAAAAACTACTCATACAGCTCATCTATTCCTTAACATCCGTTTCTTAAAATCATGCCCTCAGCTGCAGAGAATGTTGACTAGCCTTTCAGACAGTGTGTTTCACCAGACTTTGGGTAAAAAAATGACTTCTTTAGATCGCCTCTCAATTACCTGCACTTTTACCTTCAATCTACCAGGGCACTGAGTCATTGAAGTCCAATGGATGGCATCCACTGCACTAACCTCATCCACACATCCAGTCATCTCAGTTGAAAACTCAGTCAGTCCTGTCAGATGTGATCTCTCCTTCCAAAACCATGCTATCATAGCTTCATAGAACATAGAACAGCACAGTACAGTACAGGCCCTTCAGCCCACGATGTTGTACTTAACTTTTACCCTAAACCTAAGGTCTATCTAACCTCCACCCCTACCTTATACTATCATCCATATGCCTGTCTAATAGCCGCTTAAAAGCCCCTAATGAGGCCGACTCCACTACCCTCTCCGGCAATGCATTCCATGCCCCTACCACTCTCTGAGTAAAGATCCTACCTCTGATGTCTCCCCTATATCTACCTCCACTCACTTTAAAACTACGCCCCCTCGTAATAGCTACCTCCACCCTAGGAAAAAATCTCTGGATGCCCACTCTATCTGTTCCCCTGATCATTTTGTACCTCTCTATCAAGTCACCTCTCATCCTTCGTCGTTCTAAAGAGAAAAGCCCTAGCTCTTTCAACCTTTCCTCGTAAGACCTTCCCTCCATTCCAGGCAACATACTGGTAAATCTCCTCTGCACCTTTTCCAATGCTTCCACATCTTTCCTGTAATGAGGCGACTAGAACTGGACACAATACTCCAGATGTGGCCGAACCAGGATTTTGTATAGCTGGAGCATAACTTCACGGCTCTTGAACTCAATCCCTCTATTAATGAAAGCTAATGATTCACTACTGCTTCTCCAAGTGGAGATTAATTCTGTCCTTCAGAATATTTTCCAATGGTTTCCCTATCACTGATGTTGGATTCCCTGACCTATATTTCCTGTGTTTATCCCTACACCCTTTGTGAATAATGATACACCGGTATTTTGTTGGCTCACGATTGAGGAAAAAATGTGCCATCTTCACCTGGTCTGGCTTCAACACAACAAGATGCATTTTATTTCTTTATAGCAACAGGTTCAAGTCCAGACTCACACCAAAGTGGTTGTTCTTAACTGCCCCCTGAATTGGCCGAGCAAACTGCTCAGTTCCAGAACAATCAGCATTGGGCAACAAATGTTGGTCTTCCTAGCAATGCGGGGAGACAATGGCCTAGTGGTATTATCGCTGGACTGTTAATCCAAAGACCCTGCTAATGTTCCGGGGACCCGGGCTTGAATCCTGCCACGGCAGATGGTGGAATTTGAATTCAATAAATATTTGGAATTAAGAATCTAATGATGACGGTGAATCTATCGTCGATTGTTGGGGGAAAAAAACCCATCTGGTTCACTAATGTCCTTTAGGGAAGGAAACTGCCATCCTTACCTGGTCTGGCCTACATGTGACTCCAGATCCACAGCAATGTGGTTGACCCTTAACTGCCCTCTGGGCAATTAGGGATGGGCAATAAAAGCTGTCTGGCCAGCGAAGCGGTCATCCCGTGATTGAATAAAGAATAAAGAAAACGCACACATCCCATAAACTAATTTTAAAAAATGTAAACAAGATGCTTCTTGTGGTTCTTACAATATTGCTCACTCACTTTGTGACTACTTGAACAGGACTATCCTCTGATACTCGGGTTGCATTTTAGCACACGGTGTGAGCAGTGTACAAGCTGCAGGCTGCCAGCATTTCTAGTGAGCATTATCTTATTACTCAGAGGAACAAGCAGGCTCATCGTGACCACGGAATACTCAAAGAGTTGGGCATGTCATCGTGGGGCACCGTGCTACGTCAAAGCCACACCTACAGCACATTACGGCAGTTTATGTAGTAAACACACTTTGAGCAAATGGTCACATGTGAAAGCCAAACTGGAGCAATGTGTACTGGGGTCAAGGGAGACTACACACAGCTCAGGATACTGCATCACAGGAAGTCAGAGCTACTATCACAGTTGGTCAGGGCTACTGTCACAGATAGTCGGGGCTACTGTCACAGTTAGTC
>JAHRHZ010000033.1:3114280-3126449 GCA_024137785.1 Ginglymostoma cirratum
CAGTTCGTTGGGGCTACTCTCACAGTTAGTCAGGGCTACTGTCACAGTTAGTCAGGGCTACTGTCACAGTTAGTCAGGGCTACCATCACAGGTAGTGGGGGTTACTGTCACAGTTAATCAGGGCTACTATCACAGTTAGTCGGGGCTACTGTCACAGTTAGTTGGGGCTACTGTCACAGTTAGTCAGGGCTACCATCACAGATAATCGGGGCTACTGTCTCAGTTAGTCAGGGCTACCATCACAGATAGTCAGGGCTACTGTCACAGTTAGTCAGGGCTACCATCACAGATAGTCAGGGCTACTGTCACAGATAGTCGGGGCTACTGTCACAGTTAGTCAGGGCTACTGTCATAGTTAGTCAGGGCTACTGTCACAGTTAGTCGGGAATACTGTCACAGTTAGTCCGGGCTACTGTCACAGATAGTCGGGAATACTGTCACAGTTAGTCCGGGCTACCGTCACAGTTAGTCAGGGCTACTGTCACAGATAGTCGGGAATACTGTCACAGTTAGTCGGGAATACTGTCAAAGTTAGTCGGGGCTACTGTCACAGTTATTCGAGGCTACTGTCACAGATAGTCGGGAATACTGTCACAGTTAGTCCGGGCTATTCTCACAGTTAGTGAGGGCTACTATCACAGTTACTCAGGGCTACTATCACAGATAGTCGGGGCTACTGTCACAGTTAGTCAGGGCTACTGTCACAGTTTGTCGGGACGACTGGTCACAGTTATTCGAGGCTACTGTCACAGTTAGTCGGGGCTACTGTCACAGCTAGTCTGGGCTACTGTCACTATCAGTCAAGGGATACAATCGCACTCAGTCAAAAGGTATTGTTACAGTCTGTCAGGATTTAGCATCGTAATCAATCAGGAATTCCATCACACTAAGTCAGGAGGTATCATCACAGCCTGTGAGGGAGTAATGTCACAGTTAGTCAGTTGCGGACAAACATAAATGACGTCTTATTGGGATAACCTGCCAGATTTTGAAACATCTGTATAACGTAACAACAGCACACTCACTGCAGAGTCAAAGCACAATGATTTGCTGCCGAAAGCGTTCAGTTGACCCTATTTTGTAACAGCTGTTTAACTTTAGTACTTTTACTGACTCACCGCGACACGTTTCAGAAAGGGAATGACTGCTAATGTCTCCTGATGTGTCTGACTGATCGCTATCCTCAGTTGGAATCGTCGGACAATACGATGTGTCAGTAGTATCTAGAGCTGTGACAAGAGAAGAAATTCTCATTGAACATGTCAATGTGAAATAGGCAGACACTTTTCAAATGAATCTTCATGTTAAGAAATGCGAAATCATCTATTTTTCAAGGGAAAAATCAGGAAATTCAACATAAAGCATAAAATTCTAAAAGACAGGGAGGGACCAGAAGCACATGAAACCTGGAGTATATATGTTGGTCAATTATATAGGTCAATTGTTGATGGTGGCAGGTCAGTTCAAAAAGTGATTGGTAAGTCAATTGGCAATGATTCTGGGCTTTATATATCATTCGCTTGAACTCATTCTGAAACATCGAATTAATATTAATATTTAGTGGACTCACTGTTCGTAGTCGTATCTGGATACACAGTTGTATCTTCAGTTGTATCTTCAGTTGTTGTTTGTCCTGTGGAAAGAGAAAAGTCCATTTCAACATTGGCGTGAAATTGACAGACATTTATCAAATGAAATTTATTGCTGAGAAGTGTGAAGGTTGGAAAAGTGAGCAAAGACAATATGACTTAAAGGATTAATTTCCAATGATTCCGGTCGGATGGGACGCCTAGGCTTTATAAATAGTGGCAGAGTGAAAAAGCATGGAAAAAAGCAATTCCCCCACAAATCTTTGCAAAACACTGGTTTGGCACAAACTGCCATATTCCATTCAATTCTGGGCAACACACTTTAAGAGGAAGAGAGGGTTCCGAAGAGACTGATGAGTTTTAATATACTTTCTCATAATGTGGCTGTCACTGGCAAGACCGGCCTTCAAAGAGCAATGCTGATTACTATTGAAAACGTAAAATTGCGCTGTCTACATGAACTACAGAAGACCTTCTGGTGCTGACGCATCCTCTTCTGCTGCTGTGAAGAGAGCTTCAAGATTTTGGATCTTATGCGGAAGACAGACAATGATCAAGTTGGTCTCCTCGGAGCACAGCAGGTTCAGAGGAGATTTGAGGGAGGTGTTCAAAATTGGACAGAGCGTCACTAGACTCGAAACATTGGCCCTGTTTTCACTGCATGGATGCTGCCTGACCTGATGAGTTTCTCCAGCAATTTCTGGGTTTTTTTTTTGTTTCAGATTTCCAGCATCCACAGTACTTTATTTTGTTTTACTGTGCAAAATCGTCCTCCTTCTGGACAGGGAGAGACAAAGGGATCTCTTATCTGTGAGCACTTATTAAAAATAATTAGCAAAGAAGTAATAGCATTCTGAAGAGTAGCTTCTTTAACAGAGAGATCAGCATCTCGGATGTGTTGCCCAGGACATTGCAAAGTAACTCCATAATAATTTGATAGAAAAATTTTGTAGGGCTATGCAGAAGAGGAAGTGGGAGCACTGTTGCTGGCAGAGACATCATAGGCCAAATAGCCTCCTTCTGTGCTGCATTCATTCCATGATTCTATGATTCAATTCCCTCAACCTTACCCACTCTACCACTTGTTTCATCAGTGCCAGGAACCAGGTCAAATAATTCCAGTGAGTTAAAATGTGTTACTGTTGAACCACAAAGCATGAGAGCGCTGAAAGAATGAGGAATGAGTGCAAGACCCACTCTCAGACCCAGCTGAAGAAATGACTGGCTTGTCTATCAATGTGCATAACTCCGACTTCTATTATGCACACGTGAAAACATTAGTCTAAGGGATATTACAAGTACATCAGTTGATAATTAGGACGGAATTGGACCAGCTACTCAACCGACAGCAAGAAGGTTGGGAGAATCATGCGGGATGGGTGATGGAGAACTTCACAAGATGGTAACAACCAATCCCATACTCCAGCAGACAGGTGAGATTCTCACTCGTGACTGGTTAGAAACCTTATCGCATGCAGTGATACTTATCAATACCTTCATTTTTATGTTATCTCAGGTCATTGATATTCAGTTTCCTTACCTCGCACTCAGTCAATAGAAACCAGAATTCTGGGATCCTGGATCAAAAGATGTAGAGTCCATTCAGGCGGAGGTAAGAAATAAAAAAAAGGGGATGAAGACACTAGCAGTAGTAGT
The DNA here is from genome assembly GCA_024137785.1 of Ginglymostoma cirratum. Taxonomy (NCBI): domain Eukaryota; kingdom Metazoa; phylum Chordata; class Chondrichthyes; order Orectolobiformes; family Ginglymostomatidae; genus Ginglymostoma; species Ginglymostoma cirratum. The sequence continues at coordinate 3,117,526 of JAHRHZ010000033.1, forward strand.
CTATAGGCCTCTTAACAGTAGGACAGAAAATAAATCAGGAGATAATGAAGACATGTAACAAAGGGCATTCATAGGCAAGTTTGATGAATTATCTCAAAGTGAAAAACAATGACCACAACACGAGAGAATTTAGCATTCAGTTTGATAGGCATTTGGAAAAAAGCTGTGCTAAACCTAAATAAGGATGATTACAAAGGAATGAAGGCAGAGCTGGCTGGAGTGGCCCAGAAAAACAGTTTAGCGGCAAAGGTGGTTGAGGAACAGCGACAAAATTTTCAAGAAAATAGTTTGTGGCTCACAGCGAAGATATATCCCAGTGAGAAAGAAGGATCTAGTAGGGGGATAAACCAACCAGGGTTAACGAGGAAATTTAAATCTGCAAACGTTGACCTTGATGTCGTTGAATTTCTATGCAATTTCACTGCTTTACTTATGTCCACATTGAGAGGGAGGTTCTTCCCCCTTTTTGTGACTGCAGCATCATGCTTTCCTTAAATGCTGAAAGCACATCACACCCACTCTCCGTTATATCTAACTGCTGAACAACCCACCTGAGGAGGCTCGAGTAAAGTCACCCTTAGTGACACCCATGTGCAGTCTAAGCTTCAGGGTCAGATCCTCAACTATGTAAGGCACGTTCAATTTACTACCCATTCTGAAAAATACCTTAAACAGTAATACTTACTCCCACAGCTTTCAGACGTGGAAGAATCTGTGTCATTGCTACTCTGATTCTGCGGCAAATTAGGAAATGGGGTACATGGAATTAATTGATTGTCAGGTCCTGTGAAAAGAGACAAAGACAAGAAGTTCTCATTCAACAGTTCCAGCTGAACCAATTGGATTTACTTAATGCTGTTATCAAATGTGCACACTATTTACAACAATGCACAGCTTTGTAGCTCATGCCTTAACATTTTCGAGAAGCATAAAGCTGATATCCCCCAGTTAAATATTGGGAAGCCTAAAGGTATCAACTTTTCTCTCTGCACAGATTCCACTCTCCACCGAACAATTTCACCCCCTCTCCTTTGTCGCTGCGTAAGACTGAACCAGATCATTTGCAAGAGACAGTGGGAACTGCAGATGCTGGAGAATCTGAGATAACAAGGTGTAGAGCTGGATGAACACAGCAGGCCAAGCAGCATCAGAGGAGCAGGAAGGCTGCTCCTCTGATGCTGCTTGGCCTGCTGCGCTCATCCAGCTCTGCACCTTGTTATCTCAGATCATTTGCAAACTTGGTGAGACATCTAACTTCGCCAACGACATACTTGCATCACCACAAAGACTGGCTGTTACCACCTTTATAATGAGCACTTTACTCAGTATCAAACTTAGCTTATTTATTGTCGAGCTCCTGCTTCATATCTTTGTTCACGCTAGAGGATTTGACGGGGTAGATTCAGAGACCTGTTTTCTCCTTGTGGGACAGTCTAGGTCCAGACAGCATAATCCATTTAAGACAGAGATGAGGAGCTAGTGAACCTGTGGAAATCTTTACCATGCAGATCTGTCAAGGCTGAGTCATTAAGTGCACTCAAGGCTGAGATAGACTCAATGAGCTGAATGGCCTAACTTCTGCTCCTATGTCTTATGGGCAGATTTTGAGTCAGCAAGGTGATAAAGGATTGTGGGGATAAGACAGTAAAGTTAAGGAACGTCAGATCAGGCAATGGCCTCATTGAATGGCAGAGCAGGATCAAAGGGTTGAGTGACCTATTTCTGTCTTGTGGTCTTAAATATCATTATTGCAATGTACTCCTGCAGCCCTCAATGCCCATCCTCTACTGAGATATTTCAAACTTTTGCTGCTATAGCCTAACTCAGTAGGGTCTTATTCAGTTTTCGCAGCTGCATTCACTCATCTTATTGACTCATGGTAAAGCAATGCTTCAATTGCTAAATTTCCATTTTTTTCTTTGAAATCTCTCTGATTCCTGACGCCTGCTATGTCGGTATCCTGCAACTTGCTGCTAACCCTGCGCGCCTCTAATTCTGGATCAGTCTTGGTCTTAGCTCCTCTCCCAATGCCTCTAGCCATTCGAAATTCTGGAATCCACTTTCAAAACTTCTCCAGCTCCCTTCCCCGTTTCCTCTTCTAAGATGTTCTACCTTTTCAATGAAGATTTTTCTCATCTTCTGCAGATTTTCTTTCATTGCCACAGCGTCCAATTTTGTTTGATGATGCTCCTGCGAAGCTCCTTGGAGATGTTATACTGCGTTCACTCCACTATATAATTTGCAACTCGTTGTTCCTTTTGCTTTTTAGCAAATTGCTGACTCAGGGGGCTTCACGTTGTTAACAGTGTTGTAAATGTAACATTGCCAACATTTCAAGACCCTGGCCCTGCTCATGGTCATTGAGTGAAATGCAGCAATATCATGCAGAAGGGATCAATTGGTTGTTCAGTTATAATGGAATCAGGAGGTAGGAAGTAAACACAGTGGATCCAATTTGAATGCTGTCCACTCGCGGTCATTGTAGATGTAGGCAGACAAGGTGTGAAATAATAGAGAGCAGCAAATGACACACAGTCGTGTAAGAGGGTTCCTGTGATTCAGTGATAGATCCCTGGAGAACATGATTGAGGTGGTCAGAGTTCCATAGAAAGTGCATCTCTTTCCTGAGAGGGGCAGGAGGACCAGACCAAACAGGTCGGGCTGATCATTGCTCGAGAAGTCAGAAGCCCCATGGTGATGAGCAGAATGTGAACTTTGAGTGCAGGTAGTGCTCCAAAGACCGTCTGCAGTCAGGCAAGGTGAGGAAGATGCTAAGGACTAATGATGAAGACGAAGCCTGTATCTATTGAGCTCACTCCTGAGGATGCAATGCATGGGAGCATGTTCACTTTTCACTTCAGGGAGGGGTCCACAGCAGCATAATGTAAGAGGATGCAGAATCAGTGATTAAGAGGATAAATATGCCTCACAATGCTAACACCTTATTGAAAGTCTTCCGAAAATCCAAATATGCCACATCCACTAGTTCCCTCCTAATCTGTGTGACTAGTTACATCCTCATAAAATTGATAAGTTCATCAGACTTGTTAGACATGATTTCCCTTCATAATTCCATGCCTATTCTGCCCAATCTCTATTTGTTCAGTTATTACATGCTTTATAACCTATTCAGCATTTTCTCTGCTGCTGATGTCAAGTTAGTAGGTCTCTCATATGCAGTTCCTCTGATACTAAAACACTTTGTGTATATATGCAATGAAATTTGGACAATTAGGCAGCAAGCCACGTTTAATGGCGTAACAAGTACCAGAGAGTCACAGACGATAGAGCTGTACAGCACAGAAACCCCTCGGTCCAACTCATCCATGCCAGCATTTGGTCCATATTCCTTTAAACCCTTCCTATCCACACACCCATCCAGATGCCTTTTAAATATTGTACCAGCCGCCACCACTTCCTCTGGCAGTTCATTCCATATATACAGCACCCTCTGCGTGAAAAAGTTGCCCCTTAGGTCTCTTTTAAATCTTTCCCCTCTCACCTTAAACCAGTGCCCTCTAGTTTTAGTCTGCCCTCTCCTGGGGAAAAGTCCTTGACTGTTCAACCTAACTATGCTCCTCATGATCTTATAAACTTCTGTAAGGTCATCCCTCAGCCTCCAACGCTCCAGGGAAAACAGCCCCAGTCTATTCAGCCTCTCCCTAAAGCTCAAACCCTCCCACCTTGGCAACATCTTTGTTAAAGTTTTCTGAACCCTTTCAAGTTTCACAACATCCTTCCTATCGCTGGGAGATTAGAATTGCAAGCAGTATTCCAAAAGTGGCCTAACCAATGTCCTGTAGAGCCGCAACATAACCTCCCAACTCACTAACGTCCTTTAGGGAAGGAAACTGCCATCCTTAGCTGTTCTGGCCTACATGTGACTCCAAACCCCTAGCAATGTGGTTGACTCTTAACTGCCCTCTGGGCAATAAATGCTGCCTAGCCAGCGACGTGCTCATCCCGTTAATGAATAAAGAAAAAAAATGGCTACAAAAACAAAGTTGCTGGAAAAGCTCAGCTCAATGGATACATTTGAATCTTTTGTTGCTGGTTCCTGGGATCTTTGCTGCCCATTCACTGCAGGAAGTAGATATCACTGAGGTGAATGGGAAAGAAGCAGGATTGTACCTGGGGCCTTTAATCCTTCCACTATTTTGGCCTGGACAGAGTGGATGTTGGGAAGATGCTTCCATTGGTAGGAGAGACTAGAACACGAGGGCACAGCCTTAGAGTAAAGGGAGGACCTTTTAGAACGGAGATAAGGAGACACTTCTTCAGCCAGAGAGCGGTGAATCTATGGAATTCACTGCCACAGAAGGCTGTGGAGGCCAGGACATTGAGTATATTTAAGACTAAGACAGATAGGTTCTTGATTATCAAGGGGATCAAGGATTACAGGGAGAAAGAAGGAGAATGGGGTTGAGGAACTTATCAGCCATGATTGAATGGAGGAGCAGACTCGATGGGCTGGACGGCCTAATTTCTGCTCCTATGTCTTCTGGTCATATTTTCATGTATGGCACAAAGATGTAATGATCTGCACGACCTGGGGAGGGCACTGAAAGTCATTCCTCCACTCTTTGTTAAAGAAATTCTGGCCTAACGGGCCTAAATAGTTAAAGGTGAGATGTCATTCTTATCAGGTTGGGTGTAGAGATCAAAATCAACCTCCTCAGTGGAAGACTTATTCTAAAATTAGAATAATGGTTCTTGCCCGCACAAAAATCCTAATCTACCTGTTTGTTTCTAAAATTTGAGCCATGAAGTTTATCAGTCAATGAGAAGGAAGTTAGTTTGTATCGTTTGTGTGAAATAGGCTCACAGTGATTCACTTGCCCATTGAGGCCCCATTTCATATCATGGGCTTGGACCAATTTCAACCCAGACCTAATTATTTCCAAAAATCCAGTGATCTTACCTGCAGCCACATTGCCATATCCAATCATTCCACCAGAGATAATTCTTAATGAAGGTGCAACTGTTGGTCTGCTTGCAAGACTGCTCTGAGGTTCTAACATTAAAGATCAAAGAGTTCAGATCAACAATTGCATGCTGAGACCATATTTCAAAATATTCCTTTCTGACTCCAGGCACTCCTTTTGTTCCAATGTTTACTTCTACATATACTGATTCAGAAAAAGGCAATGAGCAACTCATCTATGCCTATTTAACCTAATCCATTGGTTTAGGGAGAGTGTAATGTCAACGGGTTTACAATCCCAAGCACCAGGCTAATGCTCTGGGAATATGAGCTCAAATCTCATAAAAGTGAGTTGTGATTTAAATTAATCAATCCAGAATTAAAAGCCAATTTTTGTCGTTAAAATCCATCTGGTTCAGTGATGCCCTTTAGGGAAGGAAATCTGCCACTCTGTTGTATTAAACTGCTACAAAGCCTAAAGGAAAAGAATAAAACCAGGCAGACCACATGGCAATGACCTAGCAAATCCAGCCTTTTAAAATCCTCCTTTCTAACATCTGGAAGCTTGTGCCAAAACTGGGAGAATGGTCCCATAAATTAGTCAAGTCTGACACCGTCACTGCAATGGAATTATTCCTTACACGCAATGTCCCAGAGAACACCATCACCATCCATGAGAGTCTCCTGCACAACAAGGTCCAGTTCATAGACATATGTCAGAAAGACCAGGGCGGTAATGCTGACCATTGGGTGGGGTTTCACCATAATCCTTCCTCTCGTCTAGAAAACTATTCACCAGTCCTCCTTGCTTCCTCCAGCCAATTTCATATCCAACTGCTTTTGTCCCTGTTATTCCATGAGCACCAAATTTGCTCAGAAGTCTTCTGTGCGGTACTTTTTCGACAAGATATTAGTTCTTTTCTACCTGAGACATCCCTTTTTTAAAAGCTGTTTCCCAATCCTCAGATAACACTCTTGTTGCAAATGTTTTCTCAAGGAATTCATTGTTTTGGTTTGGCACGGGGAATCTTTTACAGTCTCTTTATCATCAGAACAACTCAATTTCACCATCGTTCACCTCTATTCCTATCTCACTGCAACTGAGCCCTTCTGTTATGTCCAGATTCAATGGTCTAATTCCCTACTCAGCGCTAATATGACTTCTGACTTGTACAAATTTCAGAAGCTCTGCACCTATACTCTGTTCGACAGAATTTTTAACTCGAATATCGTTGAGATGCACTGGATCTCAGTGCCCAGCTGAGAGCTCTTGAAGAGCTTGTAAGAGATGTCATTTCAATTGCTACCGCAATGAAGATGATGCAGCCAGAGATGTCCCCAAAATATAGGCAGCATTTCCACGCTGAACTGTCAATACTCAGGGAAAAGAGCTGATCCAAGTTATCGACTTTAGCTCATGGCAGCTTTCTCACCTCTGACACACAGATTGTGGGTTCAAGCCTGACTCCTAAGGCTTGAGGTTCTGTTGGGTCACATCTACCTATAGCTAGCATTCAGCATTTCATTTGAAAAACAGCACCCCTGACAGTTCAGCCCTACTTAGGTCGGGCCTGGAATGCCAACCTAACTACTTTAGCTCAATCTCTGAACCTGCAAGCACATAACACAGAGCTGAGTGCTACTCCTCAAACAAACCTGACACCAATTTGTTCATTTCTGTCTCATTCTTTTCTGGTAAAAACTAAATGACTTCACAAGTAGAGCCCGAAAGATTTTCTTTCTGGACTAGTAATTCAGGGGATGTTACTGCGTGAAATGTGACACTTTGATAATATTAATACGGTTTCCAAAAACTAGAAATAAAATCAAAAGTGACCGTATAACAGGTTCACTAATGTCACTGATCAAGCCGACATTTTAATTCCAGTCTTGTGTCATGGTGGGATTCTAACGCCACTCCCCAGATTTTTAACCTGGGGCCTCAGGGTTATTAGCCAAGTGACAATACCATGAGGCCATCACCTCCCCTGAAAATCTTTACCTCTTCCCAGTTACTAAGTTCAAAATCAAGATTACTGCCTCATTTAATCCCAACATACTACTCTAATTTAATCTCATCATATTAACCCTATTTAATCCCATTGCAGAAACCTGGAGAATACATAGTTATTTCGTTGTTTAAATGCTGAGTTGTAAAGTGACTTCTAACTATTCTGCATTATAGAGCCTGCAGAGCTATTGCCCTAAAACCCAACATGGTTTTCAAAAACATTACCGCTTCTTCTTCTCATGGGAGCGTTGGCTCTGTTTTGTGCGGTGCTCCATGCTAGATCGTCAGCTAAATGGTTTTCTGCATCTGCGCAGAGAGATATATAAGTGGTGCTAATATGAAACTGTAATTAGAAACATTTAATACACATATAAAAGCACGATCATCGAACACAATTATTCAGTTACATGAATTAATAATTTAAGTACATGCTCACCTTCTTAAAAACTCTGCTTTTCTGTTTTTCCTACCAAAGTGCATAAGTTCACATTTCTGCCCAGAATATGGCATTGACCATTTCCTTATCCACAAATCTAACCCTACTGTCATTCAATGAGTTCTCTTGCAGCTTCGTCACATCACAGCTTGTATTCAGGCCTTTGTCACACTTCACTGGGGTAGCATGTTGCAAATCAAACCAGGGTCATCAGCAACGCTTTAAGATTTTGAAAAGTCTGCAAAATTCCCCAATTTGCATATCTTTTTGACCAAGATTGTCAGAAAGCAAGAACCAGGTTTACTGCGCTGAGTAAGAATGGCTACTTATTCCAAATGAATAGATTCTAACTACAGATAAACAATCATGAATGTTCAATGTATAACTTTATTGGTTAAAACTCTAACCCCTTATAAACTCCCCCTCTAAACACATATAATAATATGGGTGATACGGGCAAAGGGAAAGACTGGGAAGGAAGTTCAATGCCCCTGGTCCACTGATATCTCCTTTGATTTGTCAGGACTTTCTGCTCCCTAATTTGCCTTCTCCAGATACTTCCACCTGTTTGCGGCAGGTACAGGGTGGCTGACTTCTGTTTTTGTTCCTTCCCAGGATGTGGGCGTAACTGGTTAGGCCAGCAACCATTGCTCATCCCTAATTGCCCAGAGGGCAGTTAAGAGTCAGTCACATTGCTGTGTGTCTGGAGTCACATATAGACCAGACCAGGTAAGGACAGTAGTTTTCTTCCCCAGAGGACATTGGTGAATCAGATGGACTTTTCCCTGCAATCAACAATGGTTTCATGGTCATCATAAGACTCTCAATTCCAAATTTTTACTGAATTCAAATCCCACCATCTGTTTAAGGGATTTTTAGATAAGCGCATGAATAAGCAAGGAATGGAGGGATATCGACCATGAGAAGGCAGAAGGGATTAGTTTAACTTGGTGTCATGTTTGACCTAACATTGTGGGCCGAAGGGCCTGTTCCTGAGCGGTACTGTTCCATGCCCTATGGTAAATCATGCCAGTCACAACCTTAAAAACGCTACGGATTTGTCCAAAATGATTTCCCTTCAATCGATCTGAGTAGTGATGTAAGGCTAACTATGTAGGCTAATGTAAGGCTAACTAATTGGCCAATAGTTTGCTCTTCTCTCTTTCCTCCTTTCTTGAACAACAATTTGAAAACACAGCCCAAAGGTCTTTGTTTGAGTCTGTGTCTAATCTTGAGCTGAGAATCATACATTATAGAAGAGATCCTTCAGCCCATCAAGACTGTACTGCCAAAGCAGTACTGAATCTACACTAGTCCCACTTTCCAGCTCTAAGTCCATAGCCTTTAATGTTATGATATTTCAAAATCTCATCCAAGTATTTCTTAAAGACTATGAGGCATTCTAGACCCCCACCATCTCTGGGTGGATAGGTTTTTCCTCAAACCACCTGAAAGCCTCCTCTCTTTCAGCTTAAAATTATACCCTCTTGTTATTTACCCTTCAAGTAAGGGGAATAGTTGCTCTCTATTCACCCTGTTCATTGCTTCTCTTT
>JAHRHZ010000033.1:3144712-3157223 GCA_024137785.1 Ginglymostoma cirratum
GCCCACTGCCCCCTCACCGGCCCCATTCTCACCGCCCACTGCCCCCTCCCACCACTGCACCCTCACTGGCCCCGCTCTCATCACCCACTGCTGCCCCCTTAAAAGCCCCACTCTCACCACCACTGCCCCCTCACCGGTCCCGCTCTCACCACCCACTGCCCCCTCACCGGACCCGCGCTCACCACCCACTACCCCCTCACCGGCCCTGCTCTCACTGCCCACTGTCGATTGTCAGGAAAACCCCATTTGGTTCACTAACACCCTTTAGGGAAGGAAACTGCCATCCTTACCTGGTCTGGCCTACATGTGACTCCAGGCCCACGGCAATGTGGTGACTGATACCCTCATCTCACGAATGAACAAAAATAGCAGCTTCTCAAGGGCATTTAGTTCATACAACGACAATGATTTTCCGTCCTGATCAAATTTTCTATCAGTCTTGAAAAGTTAATGGAATAAAATCAGCTTTATGTAATCTGCCCGGATGATTTTTTTTCTTTAATGTGCGGTAACAGTCTTTGAAATCTGTGCTGTATCCACTTCAAGTACCATGTATCTTTCTTGTTCAGTTTATAAAAACTGAACTCTACATTTCATTAGAGACTGACGAGGGGTCTGTACAACCTGTTGGATCGTGATTTGAATTTAGTTCGCTGAATTTTACTAGAAATCAGCAACGTGTCAATTTCATGGAGATTAATGGTGTCTCGGGTCAAGACCCTTCTTCAGAAATCTTGAATACGTCAACTTGCCTGCACATCTGATGCTGCCTGGCCCACTGTGTTCCCGCAACTCCACACTGAACCATCTTATTTTCATGCATGTGCATCTCAAAAAAATTCAGCTTAACTTATTTATACGCCACGTCCGTATTCTCTCCTCTCCTTCCCCAAGCAAATTTCCAATAATTAAATCAGATACTTGGTGGCCAAGGCTCACAAAATACACATCCCGGGCACCCAGCAGCTGTTCCTCCATACCCCATGACCACCATCCTCCTCAACACATTGCCCACACTAGTCAGAATCAAGAAACCCCATCAGCTTCACCACATCATCAGACCTGTTCTCGGAGCATAAGACCAAAGACCATAAGACCATAGGAGTGGAAGTAAGGCCATTCGGCCCATCGAGTCCACTCCGCCATTTCATCATGGCTGATGGGCGTTTCAACTCCACCCACCCGCACTCTCCCCATAGCCCTTGATTCCTTGCGAGATCAAGAATTTATCAATCTCTGCCTCGAAGACATTCAACGTCCCGGCCTCCACTGCGCTCCATGGCAATGAATTCCACAGGCCCACCACTCTCTGGCTGAAGAAATGTCTCCTCATTTCCGTTCTAAATTGACCCCCTCTAATTCTAAGGCTGTGCCCACGGGTCCTAGTATCCCCACCTAACGGAAACAACTTCCCAGCGTCCACCCTTTCTAAGCCATGCATTATCTTGTAAGTTTCTATTAGATCTCCCCTCAACCTTCTAAACTCTAATGAATACAATCCCAGGATCCTCAGCCGTTCATTGTATGTTAGGCCTACCATTCCAGGGATCATCCGTGTGAATGTCCACTGGACACGCTCCAGTGCCAGTATGTCCTTCCTGAGGTGTGGGGCCCAAAATTGGACACAGTATTCTAAATGGGGCCTAACCAGAGCTTTATAAAGTCTCAGAAGCACATCGCTGCTTTTATATTCCAACCCTCTTGAGATAAATGACAACATTCCATTCGCTTTCTTAATCACAGACTCAACCTGCGAGTTAACCTTTAGAGAATCCTGTACTAGCACTCCCAGATCCCTTTGTACTTCGGCTTTATGAATTTTCTCACCGTTCAGGAAATAGTCCATGCCTGTATTCTTTTTTCCAAGGTGCAAGACCTCACATTTTCTCACGTTGAATTTCAGCAGCCATTTCCTGGACCACTCTCCTAAACTGTCTAAATCATTCTGCAGCCTCCCCACCTCCTCCGTACTACCCGCCTGTCCACCCAACTTCGTATCATCGGCAAACTTTGCCAGAATGCCCCCAGTCCCTTCATCCAGATCATTAATATATAAAGTGAACAGCTGCGGCCCCAACACTGAACCCTGCGGGACACCACTTGTCACCGGCTGCCATTCCGAAAAAGAGCCTTTTATCCCAACTCTCAGCCTTCTGTCAGACAGCCAATCTGATATACCACTCGAGTCTTTCACTTTGCAGCTCAGGGACGCTTACAATTTACACAACAGGTTGCATTACACGCAGGGAAAAACATACATCTCATACATCTACATAGGATGAATATTATGGCTCTTAGTTTGCTTTCCTAGTGCTCACTTTACACTTAGAGATTGTCAGCCCCAGTCTACAAGACCATAAAATGTAGGAACAGAAGTCGGTCATTCAGTGCATTGAGTCTGCTCTACCGTTCAGTGAGATCATGGTTGATCTGATAATCCTCAACTCCACGCTCCAGCCTTTTCCCCTTCATTCTACTTTGTCATACACTCACTGACTTCCAAACAGTAAGTCTTTGTGCGGGTCACATTGCTGGATCTTTAGGGCTCAGATAGAGATTGTTAGCCACTGCAGTGTACATTGCTTTTCAGCACAGAGGTTGAAGCAGGCAGCTTGTCACACGTACGCCCTTTAACCACAGTCTGGGGATCGTGATTTGCTCAGTCTGGTCAGTCAAGTGCAATCAGTTTGGGATTGGCTGTAGGTCAAATGTATTGCTATGGAAACATCAGTGTAAGGAGAGGGCAAATAATTTTTCCCCCCTTTATTCATTTATGGGATGAGGGTGTCGCTAACCAGGCTGCATTTATTGCCCGTCCCTAGCTACCCAAAGGACAGTCAAGAGTCAACCACATTGCTGTGGGTCTGGAGTCACATGTAAGGATGGCAGTTTCCTTCCCTAAAGGACACGAGTGAACCAGATGGGTTTTTCCCCACAATCGACAATGGATTCATGGCCATCATTAGACTCTTAATTCCAGATTTCTTTTTTTTTTTAAAATACTTGAATTCCTCCATCTGCCATGGTGGGATTTGAACCTGGTCCTCAGAGCATTATCTGGGTCTCTGGGTTAACAGTCCAATGATAAAACCATTAGGCCGTTGGCTCCCCTTATAAATACTACTGTATCCTCCAACAATCCTCCTCACTTTCCACAGCTCCACCAAACTTTGTATTGTCCACAAATTACCCATTAGACCAGCCACGTTTTGCTCCAAATCATTTATGTAGACCATGAACATCAGAGGTCCCAGCACTAATCCCTATGGAACACCACTAGTCACAACCCTCCATTCTGAAAAGCATCCTTCCACCACCACCCTCTGCCTCCTAAGACTAAGCCAGTTCTGTATCCATCCTGCCAGCTCACCCCCGATGCCATGTGACTTCACCTTTTGTACCAGTCTGCAATGAGGAACCTTGTCAAAGGCTTTACTGAAGTCCATGCAGATAAAATTAATTGCTTTCCCCTCATCAATCATCTTCATCACCTCCTCAAAAAACATGATCAAGTTGGTGAGGCACGACCTCCCCCGCACAAAACCATCCCTCTATCACTAATAAGGCCATTTGCTTCGAAATTGGACAGCTCTTGTCCCTGAGAATCTTTCCCAATAATTTCTCTACCACCAAAGTGAGACTCACAAGCTTATAATTTCCTGGAATGTCCCTACTACCTTTTTAGCAATGGGACAACGTTGGCTATTCTCATGTCCTTTGGGACCTTACCTGTGGCCAAAGAAGATACAAAAATGTCTGTCAATGTTCCAGCAATTTGTTCTCTTGCCTCCCTCAATATTCGGAGATAGATCCCATCAGGACTTGGGGACTTATTTCCTCTAATACTTTTTAAGATGTGCAACACCTCTTTGCGTTTAATATCAAAATGGCTTAGAAATTCAACTCTTCCTTCCCTGAGATCATCCTTCACCAATTCCTTCTCTTTGGTGAATATCAACACAGAGTATTCGTTCAAGACCTCATCTACCTCTCCCGCCCAACACATAGATTCGCTCCTCTGTCCTTGAGTGGGCAAGCCCTTTCTCTGGCTACTCTGTTGCCTTTTACATATGTATAAAAAAACCTTGGGATTCTCTTTACAGGTTAGAGCAGGGAGTTGGATCCGGAAGGGGTGCTCTTCAGAGGGTTGGTGTGGACTCGATGGGCTGAATGGCCTGCTTCCACATTGTCAGGATTCTATGATTCTACATTTTCCTTGTGATAGCGATTGTTCTAAGTTCCACCTTTTCTAATACCTCTGCATTACTCGTTGCTGATGTGATGGTCCTGGTACCCTCTACCATGAACACAAACGAAATATTGACCGAGAAACTCCACCATTTCTGTGTTCCCACTATTAACTCCCCAGCCTCATCCTCTAATTGACCAGCATTCACCTTAGTTACTCTCTTCCTTTTTAGACTTTGAGAAGATTTTGCTATCTGTTTTTATATTTTGCACTAGCTTTCTTTCATAATTCACCCTCACTCTTTATATTATGTTTTTGTTTCAGTAGCCCTTTGCTGATCTTTAAAAGTTTCCCAACTTTTGCCTTTGCAATCTGGTCTGCCTCAGTTTTTGTCTTTATATTGCTGTTAACGTCCCTGCTTAGCCTTCAATGTTTTTGCTCCCTCTTGTAAACTTTCTTCCACATTTTAATTGGGAAGAACTGAGTATCTCCTTAAACTTCTCCCACTGCTCATCAACTGTCCTACATTTCAGTTTCCTTACCTCTATAATTACCTTTATTTAACTCCAAGAAATTAGTGTGGGATTTCAATTTCTTGCCCTCCAATTGCATTTGAAATTCTAACATGCTATGATCACTCTTCCCTTGAGGATCCCTTTCCATGTGATCATTAATCGTAACTTATTACACAATAACAAGGCCAGAATTGCCTGCTCACCGGTTGGTTTGATTCAAGAAAAATTCAATTAACTCTCCCTCGAGGCTACCCTGGCCAATTTGATCAATCAAGCCCATATGCATATTTAAGCCATCCATAGTTATTACTGCACTTTTCTCACATGCCTCCAGCATTTCCAAGTTTATACTGTGCCCCATTATGGGACTATTGTTTGGGGATCTATAGATTATATCTACATTTACTCCTTTTCCTTGCCATTTCTTATTTCTATCAATGTTTTGATCTCCTGTGCTAATGTCATTTCTGACTACAGCACTGATCTCTATCTGTATTAACAAAACTACACCACTGCCTTTCCTTCCAAAACACAGACTATCCTTCGATATTCAATTCCCAAACCTGGTCTCCTAAGAGCATAAGAAATAGGAGCAGCGCTTTGGCCACTAGTCCCATGAGCCTGCTCTGCCATTCCGTAGGGTCATGGCTGATCCAATATTCCTCATGTCCACTTTTCCACAATGCTTGATTCCCCTCCTGATCAAAAATCCATTTCAGCCTCAACCACACACAAGGACTCTGTCCCCACATCTCTCTGTGGCAAGGAGTTCCAAAGACTCAAATGTCTAAGAGAAGACATTCCTTTTCATTTCAGTCTTAAAGTGAATCATAGAACCCCTACAGTGTGGAAACAGGCCCTTCAGCCCAACAAGTCCACACTGACACTTGGAGCATCCCACCCAGGCCTATCCCCCTATAAGCTACACGTCCCTGCACACTATGGGGCAATTTAGCGTGGCCAATCTGCCTAGCCTGCACGTCTTTGAACTGTGGGAGGAAACCAGAGCACCTGAAGGAAACCCATGCAGATACAGGGAGAATGTGCAAACTCCACACAGACAGTTGCCTGAGGGTGGAATCAAACCTGGGTCCCTGGTGCTGTGAGGCAGCAGTGCTGACCACTGAGCCACTGTTCCACCCCTGTGGTGCTCCTTTATGCTGAAACTACACCCTCTGAACCTAGCATCTCCTATGAGGGGCAACATCCTCTCAGCATTGACCTTCTCAAGCCCCTTAAGAAGCCTATATATTTCAATGAGATCACATCCCATTCTTTTAACATTCAGTGACTAGAGTTCTAACGTGTTTAGTCTCGAATGATAAGCCAATCCTCCAAATCTTTATGACCCTTCTCTAAACCGCGTCCAATGAAATAATATCTTTTCTTAAATAAGGGGACCAAAATTACCCACAGTACTCCAGGTATAGTCTCAGCAGCATCTTACATGGTGGTGGTATAACTGCTCTACTCTAACGCTCCAACCTCGTTGAAATAAGAACCAATATCCCATTATAACAAGCGTGGGGCTGAATGAACACAGCAGGTCAAGCAGCATCATAGGAGCAGGATAGTCTTCCTGACTACCTGCTGCATCTGTGTGCTAGCTTTCTGTGTTTCATGCACAGGTGCCCCCAAGTCTCACTGAGTTGCAGCTTTCTGTAGCATTTCTTCATTTAAATAATGCACTGTTCTTTTGTTCTCCTTTCAAAAATGAACAATGCCATGTTTTCTTACATCATACTCCATTTGCCAATCTGTTGCGCAGTTACTTAAGCTAACCAATATCCCTCTGTCAACTGTATCCCTCTCACAATCTGCCTTTCTACCTATTTTTGTGGCATCTGTAAAATTGGCTACAGTACATTCACATCCTTTCTGCAAGTTATTAATATATATGGTAAACAGTTATGGTCCCAGCACTGATCCACGTGGAACCCTACAGCTCACAGGTTGCCAGCCTGAAAACCTTTTTGCCATTTCTCTGCCCATTAGCCAATTCTCTATCCACAACAATATACCATCCCCAGCACATGGGATCTTATCTTTTGAGTTAACCTTTTATGGGGTATCTCATCCAATGCCTTCTGAAGGTCCAAATACAACACATCTGGGGTGGCGGGGTGGCTCAGTGGTTAGCACTGCTGTCTCATAGCACCAGAGGACCACAGGTTCAATTCCACCTTCAGGCAACTGTCTGTGTGGAGTTTGCATATTCTACCTGTGTCTGCGTGGGTTTCCTCCCATAGTCCAAAGATGTGTGGGTTAGGGTGGATTGGCCATGCTAAATTGCTCATAGTGTTTAGGGATGTGTGGGTTATAGGGGGATCAGTCTGGGTGAGATGGTCTGAGGGTCAGCATGGACATGTTGGGCCAAAGGGCCTGTTTCCACACTGTAAGGATGCTATGATCTACTGTCTCCCCTTTTCTTCAATCCAGGTGAGACTTGCTTGCAAATCTCTAATTAGTCAGACCCAATTTCCCTTTCATGCTGATCCTGCATGGTTACTCTGCAATCTATCTCAGTAACTGCCATCAAATCACACCCATTTGCACTGTTAATTCATTGATTTTATTCCTGATGATTCACAGATTCAGATACAAAGCCTTTAAGTTTGTTCTTATCAAATCTCCATGCTCTTGGATGATTTCTTGGTGCAATATAACGTTCACACCTTTTATCCCTTCCTTTTATTTTCTGGCAATAATCAGACTCAGTACTCCTACCTTCTCCTTAAAATTAGATGTTCTAATTTTTCATGCAAGTTAAACACCTCCCCCCACCCCACCAACTCTTTAGTTTAAAGTCCTTTCTGCAGACCGACTAATGCAATTTGGTGAATGGCTGAGCAAGCCACATAGTCTATGTAATTATCAACGAATAAGAAATGCTGATCTGACAATGACACACACATCTCATTGAAAGAATTTTAAAAAACTTGGAGGCTAAGCTCTAAGAACTCCATCTGTGGTTTTTAAAATTATAATTTTCATCAACATACATTCAATCACAGAATTAAGAGTGGCCCAGTCCACCCCTCAAGCCTGCTCCAAATTTCAACTAGGTAATGATTAATCTATCCCAGTCACTTAGTCACGACTAATATAGAATATCAAAAATGATGGAGTGAAAATAGTGATAGAAGTAAACATTGTAGGAAATACCTGCTATACTTACAGGGCGCTTATTATCTGTAAGAAGTTTATATTAAATAGGTTGATCAGACAACATGCATTGTAGACCTCAGCAGAGTATGGTGTATCAAAATGAGCTCCTTATAACTGATTAAAATAAAAGAAATGCTTTATGTCCTCTCCAAGGAAGAGGTTTTGCATATCTACAGGGAATGTGCATTTGTAAGATTTGCACAAATGGATTTTTGTCAATGATCAATTTCACAAGAGACCAATTAGTCACAACAGTGAGGTATTTACAGATGGGTTTTCATGTATTGGAAGGAATAAGCCTGTTGATAGACCTGCAAACAATAATCAGGTGATTGAAGGACAAAGCCCCTGCTGCGGTAATGTTTTATAGTTTCTTTTAAATTTATGGTTCATTACCAGTGGATCTGAAGAATCCATTTCACTAAGGGAATTAAAGGATTTACGCTCCATGATGACAAAAGAACAGTGTCCAATTCTTTTCACAAGGAACTAATGATGGGAGACAATGTTGGCCTGCCCAGTGATACATTCCATGAGAAATTAAAAAATATCGTGATGGTGTCTGACTTGATCGTGATCCTGGCTGTTAAAATACATTTTTAATTTGATTTGATTCATTATTGTCACATGCACCTCAGTAGAGTGAAAAGGTTTGTTTTGCATGCGGTATAGGCAGATCATACCGTACAAGGTGCATAAGGGTAATAGAACAGAGCGAAGGATACAATGTTACAGCTGCAGACAAGGTGTATAAACAGCGAGATCAACATTAGATTTGAGACTTGAGTGCTCCATTCAGAAGTCCAATAACACCAGGGAAGAAACTATTCATGAATCTCTGTTTAAGCGTTTGAATCCTCTGCCTGACGGACGAGGTTGGAAGAGATTATAACCGGGGTGGGCGGGGTCTTTTTGTTGGCTGCCTTTCTGAGGCAGTGAGAAGTTTAGCTGGAGGCAATGGGTGTGAGTTTGACTTGTGTGATGGACTGGGTTGTGTTCACAACTCTCTGTCGTTTCTTACAGTCCTGGGCAGAGCAGTTGCCATTCCAAACCAAGGTGCATCAGATGGAATGCTTTCTATGGTGCATCTACAAAAATTGGTAAAAGTCTTTATGGACAGCCTAATTTCCTTAGCCCCCTGAGGAAGTAGAGGCATTGTTGTGCTTTCTTGACCATTGTATCAATGTGGGTGGCCAAGGAAAGATTGTTAGTGATCATGACTCCCAGGAACATGATGCTCTCAACCACACCCACCCCAGCACCATTGATGCAGACAGGGGCGCGCCCTCCACTCTGCTTCCTCAAGTCAATGGCCAGCTGTTTCGCTTTGCCAATGTTGAGGGAGAGATTGTTATCTTGATACCACACCTCCAAACACTCTTATGTCTTTCCTGTATTCGATCTCATCATTGTTTGAGATCCAGCCCACAACAGTGAGTTGGGATGAAATTTGGCCACACGGTCATGAGTGTACAGGGAATATAGCAAGGAGCTGAGTACACAGCCTTGCAGGGCACCAATGTTGAGGATTTTCATGGAGGAGATGCTGTTGTCTATCTTCACTGATTGTGGTCTGTGGGTCAGGAAGGCAAGGGTCCAGTTGCAGAGGGAGGAGCAGAGTCCTAGGTCTTGGAGTTTGGAGATTAGTGTGGTTGGAATTATAGTGCTGAAGTCAGAGCTGTGGTCAGTAAGAAAGAACCTGATGTAGGTATTCTTGTTATCCAGACATTCAGGGATGAGTGTAGGGCTAGGGAAATGGCATTTGCCATGGACCTGTTGCGACGGTAGATGGATAGCAAGGGATCGAGGCAGGCTGGGAGGCTACAGTTGGTGTGTATTTCTGCAGTAAAACCTGTGGATAATATATCTTCCAACAACAGG
Source organism: Ginglymostoma cirratum (assembly GCA_024137785.1). Classification (NCBI taxonomy): domain Eukaryota; kingdom Metazoa; phylum Chordata; class Chondrichthyes; order Orectolobiformes; family Ginglymostomatidae; genus Ginglymostoma; species Ginglymostoma cirratum. The sequence continues at coordinate 3,154,466 of JAHRHZ010000033.1, forward strand.
GAAGTTAGGGAAGGAGTGGATATTGAGCTGCTGACCAAACAGAATGACTAAGAACCGTAGATGCTAGAAATCAGAAGCAAAAACAGAAATTGCTGGGAAAACTTACCAGGTCTGTCAGCATCTGTGGAGAGAAAGCAGAGTCAACATTTCGAGTTCAGTGACCATTCTTCAGGAACTGCTGAGTTTCTCCAGCAACTTCTGTTTTTGACTTATCTTTGATTTTACGAGGCGATGGAGAGATATTAAAAGTCCCTGCTGTAAGCTGACCAGCATAGCTCACTTCAACTAAATCATGGCAATTTTGGCTCAGTTCATAACCGTCTGAATAGCTGTGACCGCAACAAATTGATGGTCAGCAGCTTGGCAGCTATGCCATGAAATCCAGTCGGTTGACATTTTCCTGCTGGAAATGGTGATAATCTGATATTTAACATCAAAAATCATGGGCCTCCAACAACGTCTGTGTCATGTATGACTTCAGGCACTGGAGTGTTTTCCAACTGATAGCTTTTTTAGCTCAGTGTTTATTTCTCCCTCTCAGTAATTACATTTTAGTTCCCCTGAACGGGAGATGGTGACACTGTGGTAATATCACTGAGCTAGAAATTCACAGGCCCGGGTTAATGATCTGCGTACATGGGTTCAAATCCCACCATGACTGCAGGTGGAATATAAATTCAATTAATAAATTTAAATGTAATGTTGGTGATAGAGACCATGAACGATTATCAGCTGTGATTAAAAATTGATCTGTTTCATTAATGTTATTTAGGGAAGGTCTAGAGTCCATGTGACTGCAGACTCAGAGCTAATTGATTAGCTCCTTACTGTCCCCTGAAATTGCTTAGAAGGGCAATCAGGATGGGCAACAAATGTTGCCTTTACAGTAACATCCGTTACCCTTAGGAGAATAAGTCATTAATATTTTTAAAGAGACAAATATGTAGATGTTGTACATAGGGACAGTTGTGTATTCTGTGTAAGGAATTATGTCAGCAAATGTGTTGCTGAAGTCCTGATGGGAAACTAGGTATAAACTAGGTAGTGGTAGCATGGTGGCTCAGTGGTTAGCACTGCTGCTTCACTGCACCTGGGTTCAATTCCCCCGTCAGGCAACTGTGTGTTGAGTTTGCACATTCTCCCCTTGTCTGCATGAGTTTCCTCCCACAGTCCAAAGATGTGCAGGCTAGGTGGATTGGCCATGCTACAGTGCTCAGGGATGAGTGGGTTAGGAGGGTTATAGGAAGAAGAGTCTGGGTGGGATGCTATGAGGGTCAATGTGGACTTGTTAGGCCAAAGGGCCTGTTTCCACACTCTAGGGATTCTAATGTTTAAATTAATACTATTAGACATTGGAATTAAGTAGCTTTGAATGCTGGGTTTCATAACTAGGTTGGACATGAACTTTCCAATTAGGACAGGCTTCACTATAGATTTTAATCTAAAAGAATGTACACTGATATCACCTGTTGCCTCACATTGTTTTATTGACTCAACGTTGATCTGTGACAACCCTTCACATTTTGACGCTTACCCAATGGCATCTACAAAATAAACATTGGATGGTTGTTGTTTGTCAAGAGATTTCTTAGGCCGAAGAACCTTCAATGAGGTGAATGGAACAGAATCATATTCCGCAGGGGTGGGGTTTAGATCGCTGCCATTCACTAACATTACTGCACAAGGCAGATGTTTCGCACAGATGTTCCACGAGTTTAGAGACTCCAGAATGGGCATGTGAGTCATTCACCATACCTAACTGTTGTCCATTCAACCTACTTTTGTCTGTTTTCTAGAACCTGGAGAACAAGTTGATATTTTGGTAAGTTAATAGCCGTTCCACAGACAAACAAAGATTATGAGATACACACTTCTGTTCCTATTTGTTTTCGTTTGCCTAAAACTGAGCTGATTTAGAGCCAGGAAGTAGGGCAGGTTGATAAATGGGGTCTCTTGGAGGCCACAGGTTTAAATACTTGATGATGGAGAAATGGAATTCATTTAAACTTTACCAATCTAATTGATACCACAATGAGTCAAATATGGGCTCAGTGGTCTTTAAGTTACTCAAATTAATCATTTTCTTATTCTGGAATTTACAAATAAAGACTCATGCTGGCTCAGCCCATGGCCTGGGTAGTAGAAATGATTTGGACAAGGAAAAAATGAAAGGAAAAGCTCACTTGTCCTCCACAAGGGATCAGCCTTTAAATGAACATCTCATTTAATAGATTGCATATTGTCGGTGTGTTGGCAAAGTACTGCATCATCAGGCTATCTAAAGCTCATTCTAGTTTTGTAATGTTCTCTAACCCGCATCACATCTTATTTATTAAGTTTTACACTCACATGGTTAGGTTCTTCGTTTCGCAGGCATCTTGCAAACCTTCGATCCAGCTGATCGCCTATTTGTTGCACGGCTGCCAGTTGGTTCTGCGATCAACAAGAGAATAGGAAAGGTGGCATTTAGCTCAAACTGTTTTGTTTTGTGTGCTCTAACTCTAATCTCCCTCCCAACTCATTCTTGAGTCCCAGGTACTTTCTGTGAGATAACAAGGTGTAGAGCTGGATGAACACAGCAGGCCAAGCAGCATCAGAGGAGCAGGAAGGCTGACGTTTCAGGCCTTAGACCCTTCTTCAGAAATGGGGGCTTCGCAGTGGGGTTAAAATTGTTTCAGTGATAGTAGGAACTGCTGATGCTGGAGAATCTGAGATAACAAGGTGTAGAGCTGGATGAACACAGCAGGCCAAGCAGCTT
>JAHRHZ010000033.1:3157623-3170830 GCA_024137785.1 Ginglymostoma cirratum
TCCTGCTCCTCTAATGCTGCTTGGCCTGCTGTGTTCATCCAGCTCTACACCTTGTTATCTCAGATTCTCCAGCATCAGCAGTTCCCACTATCTCTGAATCACTTTCTGTAAGACACTTAATTTAATGCTTATTAAATACACACATTCTCATTTGGAGTAGGCTCAAAAGGCTGACTGGCTTTCTGCTGCTCCTATTTTCCACGTTTTCAGTTTTCAAGCCTCTGGCAACTTTATCTTCATTCTGTATAGTTTCAGTACTCTTCATCTCCCCTCCTCTGCTCACCTTCTCCCACAACACCAGGCGAGTCTTTGTGGTACTTTGACCAATCTCTGTTCTGTTCTTGAAATAACTCCGCAGAGGCCGATATCCCATCAGCAAGCCGCCCTTTATTCACATGTGGAGAGTCCTTGACACTGACCCAGCTCTCAGAGTGAACAGAGCCTCCGATACTCCTGGTTTTATCTGTCAGCCAGGACTCCTTGATTGGACCAGGCTAACAGCCCCAAACAAGGAATTCATACTCTAAGAGGTCCACCAGGCTGACACGTTATAATCACTACATCCTCCCACTGAGGACATAGGCCGACCTTTTCTGCTGTAGTGCCTCCTGGGTTGTTATAGCACTGGGTCAAATTCTTCCAACACTGTTGTTGGATAGACGTGGCATGTAACAAACAGGAGCTCACCCCTTGCACCCACAGCACCTTGGGGGAAATTCACTCTCTTCTCTCAGCGCCAAAGGCATCGATATCCACTGTGTCCATCTCACGTTGAAAAGCCTCCTCAACACTTGACAGAGAGGGAGAACCTACAAGTTCTTACAGCCTTTCTGACTGTTACAAGGAGCAGGACACATTTTGTTCCCGCATCGTTTGCAGTTTCACTGCTTTCATATGATCCACATGCTTGTTCAGGACCATCACTACTACCACCACTGGTCCTGATCTCAAGTTGACCATTGCCATGGTCCCTACACTGAACTTTGTCCCCACAGTAAACTGTCTCCCTCAGATGGCGGAGTCTGGCTTCCAGCACTGACATTCATAGAACATAGAACATAGAACAGTACAGCACAGTCCGGGCCCTTCGGCCCACAATGTCGTGCTGACCTATTATCCTACTAATATTCCTGATCTCATTTCACCCTTACCCTCCAGCTCTGGAAAGATCAGACTTAACCTGGTGCATAGTATATATGTTAGAGCTACCCCTGTAGTTGCACACGGGGTTGTTCTTTAATCAAACAGGAACCAGGACACTTTGGTATCTGGCGAAGCTGTAGGCTGTTTCTTTATGCCTGCCTTCAAAGTTTGGTCTGATCTTTCTGCCAGGCCATTGGATGATAGATGGCATGGATGGCATGTTGAATGGCGTTTGAATTTAGGAAATCATCAAAGTCCCTGTTGGTAAAAGATGGCCCATTATCTGTGACGCACACTTCTGGGAGTCCATGTATTACAAAAGATGCGCGCAGTTTTTCTATCATCATTCCCATGTTTGACAATTAACTCTGTGCACATCCAACCACTTTGAATTGATGTCTACATGACTAAGAACATTGAGCCCATGAAAGGGCCTGCATAGTCGACGTGTAACCGAGTCCAGGGTCTATCCCATGAATGTGGGTGAACTGCTGGTAGTAATTTTTGTCCTTGTTATCAATCTGGGCACTGCCTCGCCAATGTGTCTATGTCTGTATTCAAATCTATTTCCAAATCAGGATGGTGAGAGGCTTGGAAGGGAATTTGGAGGTGGTGTTGTTCCCATATATCTGCTACCTTTGTCCTTCTAGGTGGAAGCGGTCGTGGGTTTGGAAGGTTCTGTCTGAGGACCTTTGGTGAGTTTCTACAGTGCATCTTGTAGATAGTACACACTGCTGCTACTGAGCATCGGTGGTGGAGGGAGTGGATGCTTGTGGATGTAGTGCCAATCAAGCGGGCTGTGCAGTCGTGGATGGTGTTAAGCTTCTTCAGTGTTGTTGGGGCTGCACCCATCCAGGCAAGTGGGGAGTATTCCATCACACTCCTGACTTGTGCCTTGTAGATGGCGGTCAGGCTTTGAGGAGTCAGGAGGTGAGTCACTCGCCACAGTATTCCCAGCTTCTGGCCTGCTCTTGTAGCCACTGTGTTTATGTGGTTAGTCCAGTTGAGTTTCTAGTCAATGGTAACCCCCAGATGTTGATAGTTGGGGATTCAGCGAAGGTAACACTGTTGAATGTCAAGAGGCGGTGGTTAGATTGTGTCTTATTGGTGATGGTCATAGCCTGGCATTTGAATGTCACTTGCCACTCGTCAGCCCAAGCCTGGATATCGTCCGGATCTTGATGCATGTGAACATGGACTGCTTCAGTATCTGAGGAGTCACGAACGGTGCTAAACATTGTGCGATCATCGACGCACATCTCCACTTCTGACCTGATGATGGAGGGAAGGTCATTGATGAAGCAGTGAAGATGGTTGGGCCTAGGACACTACCATGTGATTGGTTCTGATTTCAAACCAGCTGTTCCAAACCCACAGTAGATGGACTTTCCAGGGTGTGTACTACTCTGGATGCTGGCCTGTGAGTTCTCTTACTGTATTTAAGTCTTGTAGGACTAAATTACTATCTCAAGTCTGCATAACAGCAGCAACTATGCTGGCTTACCAGGCCGGATCCTGAAGAAAATTTTAACCATTTGGGCAATGCTCGGCTTTATTTGAGGGAGCTGGGCCAGTGTCAAGGACTTTCCACATATAAGTAAAAGGGTGACTTGGTGCCGGGAGTGGAGATGAGAGCAAAGCACGTTCCTGAAGAAACCCGCTCATAACAATCATCCTTCAGTTGGAGTAAACATTTCCAGCATCATGCTGTTATTCAGGAAGCTTGACTTGTTCAATCCTGTCCTCAAAGACTGGGCCCAGCATGTGGAACCTATGCGTCATTTTTTCCAGTCAAATGGCATTGTGGCAGATGAAAAGTAACAAAAAAATTTTCCTGAAAGCTTGTGAACCTGTAGCTTTCTTGGTTACCAGGAGCCCTGAGGCACCAGATACCAAAACCTTTCAAGAGGCGATGGATTTAGTTAAGGAATATTACAACTCCAAGTCCCCTGTAATTCTGAGATGCTGTTGTTTTTACTCTGCAATTTGAGAACCAGAGGAATCCATATCAGAATTCTTGACTAAAGGCGTAGTGACTTTGGTTTAACCCTGAACGAGATGCTGAGAGACTGTTTGGGAAGTGGGATTAATGATGTAACCATGAAAAAGCACCTACCAGCTAAAGCCCAAATGGCCTTCAAACAGGAATTACAACCGGCTTTGTCATTGGATAATACACCAAGTAGAGCATATGCAGAGTATTCCAATAGAATGGACACCCTCAGCAGTCTGACTGAGCTTGGGGAACGCCACTTGAGTGAAGGCATTTGTAGACCCTCGCACTGGACGTATTCTGAACAGGAGTGAAATTATCCCACTGAGACTGGTATCCTGTCACCAAGTCACCCTGTATTTACTCTGGAAAATCCCTGACACTGATCCAGCTCCCTCAGAGCCAGCTGTCAGACAGACAGGATGACTGACACTCCTGTTTTTATTTGGCAGCCAGGGCTCACTAATTGGACCAATTTAACAGTCCCAATCAGGGAATGCATATTCTGTGAGGTCCACCTGCCTGATAAGCACTTCTGAGATTTAGGATGTTCTGCACTCTGGCATTCTTTGCTGCAAGTGTTCCTTTCCAAAATGCTTACAGACCTGTTATGTTCTACTTCTTCTCCTAAGAAACAGTTACACACTTCTGTTCATTCAGTGATATTAAAGTGCATTACAATTTCTCCTTTCTTATCCTTGATCCCTCTCAATCCTCTATAATTTTGGTTGTTATTCTTTTCCAGCATCATTCCTTCTGCCTGTTTACTGCTCTGACTCCCAGACTGTAGCTCGGCTCACTCACATACTTTTTACCCTCTATTCTGATTTCCAGCCTGTTTATCTGTTTGCTGTCGTTCACACTGATTGCCTTTGTCATGGTCATTCTCATTAATGTTTAGCTGTAATTTCTGAGATCGGGTTGGAGGCTCAAGATTTCAGTCTTCGTTCTTGATCAATAATGTCTCGATCGTACAAATTCATCTCTCTCATCTCCTCCATTTCCTTGAGGATTGTAAAGCGAACTTATGACATGAATAAAATCATTTTCCCATATTTATTTGCATTATAAATAAAACCAAAAGACCATAAAACACCACAGGAGAAGCAAGCCACTCAGCCCACAGAGTCTGCTCCGCCATTTAATGAGATTAGGACTAATCTGATAATCATAGAACATAGAACATAGAACAGTACAGCACAGTACAGGCCCTTCGGCCCATGATGTTGTGCCGACCTATTATCCTATTAAGATCAATCTACCCTGCACACCCTACATTATACTATCCTCCATGTGCCTATCCAAGAGTCGCTTAAAAGCCTCTAAAGTATCTGACTCCACTACCACGGCCGGCAGCACATTCCACACGCCCACCACTCTCTGTGTGAAGAACCTACCTCTGACATCTCCCCTATACCTTCCTCCAATCACCTTAAAATTATATCCCCTCGTAATAGTCATTTCCGTCCTGGGAAAAAGTCTCTCACTATCCACTCTATCTTTGCCTCTCATCATCTTGTACACCTCTATCAAGTCACCTCTCATCCTTCTTCGTTCCAATGAAAAAAGCCCTCGCTCCCTCAACCTTTCCTCATAAGACCTGCCCTCCAGTCCAGGCAGCATCCTGGTAAATCTCCTCTGCATCCTCTCTAAAGCTTCCACATCTTTCCTATAATGAGGTGACCAGACCTGAACACAATATTCCAAGTGTGGTCTAACCAGGGTTTTATAGAGCTGCAGCATAACCTTGCGGCTCTTAAACTGGATTCCCCTGCCAATGAAAGCCAACATACCATACGCCTTCTTTACAACCCTCCACTCCATTTTCCTGCCTTTTCCCTGTAGCCCTGGATTTCTTTGCCAGTTAAAAATCTGACCATGTTAGCCTTAAATATAATTAATGACCAAACATCAACTTCCCTTTGCAGTAAAAATATTCACAGATTCATTACTCTCTTCAAGAAAAAAGTCCTCCTCAAATAAGAATGTAAGACACAGGAGCAGAATTGGGCCATTCGGCCCATCATTGTTTTGATATTTAGCATGGTAGCAGTGCCAAAGCAGACAATGGAGGGTGCCCCCACTGCAGAAATGATGTTCTTTATAAGGCAAATGTGGCTGTTAGTCTTATTAACACTTTTACAGGTGAATGCTTCACTGCTAGTTAGATTGGTGAAGGTGAAGTCAAGTAGGTAGTTTTCCTTATGTTGGTTCTCTAATAACGTGATAATCTTTTCATTGAGAACTGTCGACGTGACATTAGTCGCCTCAATTTCACTGCCCCCTCAACAAATCCAACCCATCTCCCTCCGAACTGACGGCACTGCATGCACTCAGATCCAACCCTGACTTTGTCATCGAGCCTGCCAATAAGGGTGGATGTTGTAGTCTGACGTACTGAGCTCTACCTTGCAGAGGCTGAGCGCCAACTCTCTGATACCTCCTCCTACCTTCCCCTGGACCATGACCCCGCCGTGGCACATCAGGCCATTTTATCCACTACGGTTTTGGATCTCGTTTCATCCGGTGATCTCCCCTCCTCCGCTTCCAAACTAATAGTCTCCCAGGCCTGCACAGCTTAATTCTACCTCCTCCCAAAAATCGACAAACAGGACTGTCTGGGCAGACCCTTTGATTCACCCTGGTCCTGCCCTACAGAACTCATCTCTTCCTGCCTTGACTCAGTCTCCTCTTCCCTGGTCCAATCCCTACCCACGGACATCCGTGATTCATCTGATGCCTTACGTTGGTTTCAAAACTCCTAGTCTGCCGGTTCCAGCCACCTCCTCTTTACCATGGACGTGCAAACCCTTTACACGTCCATTCCCCACCAGGAGGGCCTTGGGGCTCTCCGCTTCTACCTGGAGCAAAGACCTGAACCATCCCCACCCACGACCACCCTCCTCCGCTTGGCCAAGCTTGTCCTCACCCTCAACAACTTCTCTTATAACTCCTCTCATTTTCTTCAGGTAAAAGGGGTTGCCATAGTTACCCGCATGGGTCCTAGTTATGCCTGTCTCTTCGTGAGTTACGTGGAACATGCCTTGTTCCAGTCTATTCCGGCTCCCACCCACAACTCTTTCTTCCTCCGATACATCGATGATATCATTGGTGCTGCTTCCCTCTCTCATCTGGAATTGAAAAACTTTATCAACTTCGCTTCCAATTTCCTCCCAGCTGTCACTTCCACCTGGTCTATCTCTGACTCCTCCCTTCCCTTCCACGACTTTTCTGTTTCCATTTCTGGGGATAGACTGGCCACTTTACAAACCCACCGACTCCCACAGCTGCCTGGACTATACATCCTCACACCCGACTTCCTGTAAAGACTCCATCCCATTCTCTCAGTTCCGCTGTCTCCGTCGTATATGTTCAGATGAGGCCGACTTCGACAAGGGAGCCTCCAAAGTGTCCACCTTCTTCCTCAACTGAGAATTCTCCAGTTCCATCATCGACAGGTTCCTCAACCAGGTCCAACCCATCTCCCGCACTTCCGCCCTCACCCCTTCTCTTCCCTCCCACAGCAGCGATAGGGCTCCCCTTATCCTCACCTACCATCCCACCAGCATCCACATCCAGATCATCAGACACCATTTCCGCCACCTCCAGCAAGATGCCACCACCAGACACATATTCCCCTCCCCTCCCTTGTCTGCCTTCCGCAGGGACCGTTCCCTCCGGGACACACTGGTCCACATTTCCTTCACCCCCAACATTCCCCCACAGCCCCATGGCACTTTCCCCTGTAACCAGCAAAGGTGCAACACCTGCCCATTTGCCTCCTCCCTCCCCGGTATGCAAGGGCACAAACATACCTTCCAGGCGAAGCAACACTTCACCTGCACTTCCCAGAATCTAGTCTACTGCATTCGTTGCTCACAATGTGGTCTCCTCTACATTTGGGAAACCGGGAGTAGAGTGGGTGACCGCTTTGCAGAACATCTACGTTCTGCTCACAAAAAAGACCCTGAACTACCTGTTGCCTGTCACTTTAACACACCACCCTGCTCCATGGCCAACATCTCTGTCTCTGGCTTGCTGCAGTGTTCCAGTGAAGCCCAAGCAAGCTGAAGGAACAACACCTCATTTTCTGCTTGGGCACCCTGCAGCCCTCCAGACTCAATATCGAGTTCAATAATTTTAGGGCCTAAACTCTCCCATGTCCCAGCCCCTCCACCCCACACATCAGGCCTTGTTACCACATAGCCTGCCATTACACACCCCTGTTGTTAGTCACTAACAGCCCCCATTAACAACTACTCACCCTCCCAGCCTGATCGTTAGCTACTCCTTTGTCTGACCAACTGTCTTTCTATCTCTTTGGACTCTATCCTATCGTTTACTCCCTACCCCATCCCACCTCCCTATTTTCTGCATATAAACTGACGTTTTCCCAGCCTCCATCAGTTCTATGGAAGGGTCACTGGACCCGAAACGTTAACTCTGTTTTCTCCTTCACAGACGCCGCCAGACCTGCTGAGCTTTTCCAGTAACTTTGTTTTTTTCCTGATCTACAGCATCTGCAGTTCTTTCGGTTTTTAAACTCTAATAACCTGATCTGTGCCCAGTCTACTTACAGGCAGCTCACTCAGTAGTGATGTTACTGAGAAACTCCTTGTGAAAGATATTGAGGTTTCCCATATTAATTCTGTGTGCTCGCTATCCTCAGCACTTATTCCAAATTGTGTTTCACATGGTGGAACACTGACTGTGGCAATCAGCAGGTAGTTACTTTTCCTTGGTCTGACTTGATGTCATGAAAATTCAAATGAAACAGAATCAATGGCCTGGATTTTGCCAAGCCGACATAACACAGGAAGCCTTTCATAACTGAACTGGGTCCTCATTCCAGGATAGGCGACCCTGTTCCCTGGCTTTCTGATTTTCACCAAGGCTCTTTAAAGCTGTGAGATGGTTCGGGTACCTTCTGGATGTGGCCTGCTCTAGTACAGAGACAGGCATGGCATCAGGGTTCCTGTGGGGGTGATGGCAGCACACAGGGTGGCAGGGATGCTCTAGTGTGTGAGGGATGAGGGCCAGAGGGCTTTATCATTCTCATCAAAGCTGGCATGAAGCATATAAGGGGAGGCAATGCCTAGTGGTATTATCGCTGGACTGTTAATCCAGGAATTAACTGAATTTAATGTCCCTTTATTAGTGATGATGCAGCGTAAATGTGGTGGGAATTCTCCAGGGCATTTGTCCCAGATTACTGGTCCAGTAACATCACCAGCATGCTGCTGTGCCATTCAGTACCATCTCACACAGATCCTTCAGTTCACACGTTTCTCTTCAGGTTGTACCTACCCAGTCCGAACTGTTGCTGCATAAAATCAGGTTGCCCCATGGCGCCTCTACCTCTTGCTCCTGCCATGTTCTCATTGAGCATAGATTGGGCCATATTCATAGCTGACATTTACAAAGAAATAAATTAATGAGTATTCATTTGTAGATGAAAAGAAAATTACAACACCACAGGTACAATGATGCTGACTAATTTTTATGCAAACGCTTAAACGAGTAATGAGATAACAAGGTGTAGAGCTGGAGGAACATAGCAGGCCAAGCAGCATCAGAGGAGCAGGGAGGCTGTTGTTCTGGACCCTTCTTCAGAAATGGGGGAGGTGGAAGGGGACTCTGGAATAAATAGGGTCCAGACCCAAAATGTCAGCTTTCCTGCTCCTCTGATGCTGCCTGGCCTGCTGTGTTCCTCCAGCTCTACACCTTGTTATCTCAGATTCTCCAACATCGGCAGTTCCTACTATCTCTTAAACAAGTAATGACTTCTTTTCAACAGGAGAACATTATACTGTCCCTGGAGCTTTTAGTGACCATAGGTTTCTCCCCAGTGAAAGACCATTCTTTAAAAAGTTATATTTACTTCATTCAACCCCTCTCACTGATTGACCAGAAAGTGAGACGCAAACACAACAGAGCTGATGTGAGAAGATTGATAGAAAGGGATGGAATGGAATGCCAGTTTCACAGTCACGGTTTTTGTCCCTGCTCAGCTAATTTACCAAGAGTCGTAAAGACACATAGGGAGACCACTGAAGTCTCATGTTAGTTCTCTGCAGAGCAATACTGCAGGCTCATAACCCACCCGATCATTGCCTTTTGCCACACTACCATCTTGGCTGCTGTGTTTCTCCAGAAATTCTTTTATTCAATTCTTTAAAAAATGCCTTTTGTGAATGCAAGAGTAGGGAAGTTATGACTGATTGACTGAGTGATTGTCATGTGAACTGAAATAGAGTGGAAAGCTTGGTTTACGAGCACTACAGGCAGATCATAGTAAGCAAGGACATACAGATCAAAAAGACTTAAGACAGAGGCATACAGGTTACATTGCACAGGGCATGCACTAGGCAAGATCACCACTAGCAAGGTCAGTGTTATTTGAGGCTAAAGAGTTTCATTTTTCAGCCTAATAACGGCCAGGAAGAAGCTGTTTCTGAACCTGCTAGTGTGTGTGTGTTCAGACTCCTGTATCTTCTGCCTGACAGAAGAGGTTGTAGGAAAGCATTATTGTGGTGTGATGGGTCTTTGATGACGTTGGCAGCCTTTCCGCGGCAGCAAGCCGCGTAAAGAGTCCATGGATGGAATGTTGGCTTCCGTGATGGTCTGGGCTGTGCACACCACCTTCTATAGTTTCTTACAGTCCTGGGCAGAGCAGTTGCCGTACCAGGCCGTTATGTACCCGGACAGTATTCTTTCAATGGTGCATCTGTAGAAGTTGGTGAGGGACTTTGTGGACATGCCAAATTTCCTGAGCCGCCTGAGGAAGAAGTTGTTGTGCCTTCATGACCATCGCATCTACGCGGGAAGTCCAGGACAAGTTATGCTTCAGTTATACGGGATATTGGTGAGAATGCATCTGGAGTATGATGTACACTACTGTTTACCATACCTACTAAAGGATGGTTGTGCATTGGAAGCGGTTCAGAGAAGGTTTACCAGGCTAATACCAGAACAGCCTCCTGAGGAAAGGCTGAACAGGTTGGTACCGTATCCTCTGCAACTCAGAAGAGTCAGAGGCGACAATTGAAAGAGAGAGAAATCCTGAGGGGACTTGACCAGGTGGATGTCGCAAATATGTTTCCTCTTGTGGCAGAAGCTAGAACTAGGGGTCATCGTTTCAAAATAAGGATATGGGTGGAGGTGGGGTGCGGTGCTGCATTTAAAACAGGGATGAGGAAACATTTCTTTTTCTCAGAGGATTATGACTCTTTGTCATTCTCTTCCTCAAAAAGCATAAATATTTAATCTTTAAATATTTTTAAGACAGAGGTAGATAGTTTCTTGATGACCAAGGTGTAAAAGATTATCAAGGATAAGCGGGAATGTAGGAGATGAAGATAAATTCAGGTCAATTATGACCTTATTGAATGATGGAACAGGCTCAAAGGCCTGCTCTTGTTCCTTGTTTGTACTTTTGCAACTTTATTTCTCTCAACCCTTTGGAAATGTTCGCAGCAGCAGCGGGAGCGGTGATGGCGAGGACCAGGGGGCTGCTGGGATGGTAAGGCCTTCATTTCGGCAGCGGAGCTGAGTGGGAGCGGTGGAATTGCGCTCTGGGAAGGTGAGTGAACTGATATATTTGGGAAGTGGCCAAACCCGAGGCACGACACGTGTCGTGTCTCCCACCCGCCCTCCTCCTCGAACCGGAAAAAAAGACTCTGTGGTGTGTTGATAAGGTAAGTGCTTTTCCTATTTCCTTTTTTTTATCGTGCGCTGGTAAGTAGAGTGATTGGTAATAAATGTTTTCGTTTCATTGACCAATTATTTGATATTATAGTAGGACTAAGTTAAGCTTAAGAGTAAAAATGGCAGGAGATCCCAGGCTCGTGTTATGCTCCTCTTGCTCAATGTGGGAGCTCAGGGACGCGGCTGATGTCCCTGAGTCCTACACGTGCAGTAAGTGTGTCCAGCCGCAGCTCTTGTTCGACCGCATGATGGCTCTGGAGCTGCAGATGGACTCACTTTGGAGCATCCGCGATGCTGAGGAAGTCGTGGATAGCACGTTTAGTGAATTGGTCACACCACAGATTAGGATTGCTGAGGGAGAAAGGGAATGGGTGACCAAAAGGCAGAGAAAAAGCAGGAAGGCAGTGCAGGTGTCCCCTGTGGTCATCTCCCTCCAAAACAGGTATACCATTTTGGATACTGTTGGGGGAGATGGCTCACCAGGGGAAGGCAGCAGTAGCCAGGTTGATGGCACCATGGCTGGTTTTGCTGTACAGAAGGGCGGGAAAAAGTGTGGAAGGGCTATAGTCATAGGGGATTCGATTGTAAGGGGAGTAGATAGGCAGTTCTGTGGTCGTAAATGAGACTCCCGAATGGTATGTTGCCTCCCAGGTGCACAGGTCACGGATGTCTCAGATCGACTGCAGGACATTCTGAAGGGGGAGGGTGAACAGCTAGCTGCCATGGTGCATATAGGCACCAATGATAGAGGTAAAAAACGGGATGAGGCCCTACAAGCAGAATTTAGGGAGTTAGGAGCCAAGTTAAAAAGTAGGACCTCAGAGGTAGTAATCTCAGGATTGCTACCAGTGCCACGTGCTAGTCAGAGTAGAAATGAAAGAATATGCAGGATAAATGAGTGGCTTGAGAGATGGTCCAGGAGGGAGGGATTCAGATTTTTGGGACATTGGGACCGGTTCAGGGGGAGGTGGGACTATTACAAATTGGACGGCCTACACCTGGGCAGGACTGGAACCAGTGTCCTTGGGGGTGCTTTTGCTAACACTGTTGGGGAGGGTTTAAACTAATGTGGCAGGGGGATGGGAACCAAATGAGGAGGTTAGTGGACAGTAAGGAGGTAGTAACTAAAGCCTGTAAGGAACTAGATAATGAAGTCAGTGTGACTGAGGGGAAGAGGAGGCAGAGAGCAGATGATGAACGCAAAGGGACAGGTGGTCTGAGGTGCATTTGTTTCAATGCGAGAAGTGTAGTAGGTGAGGCAGATGAACTTAGGGCTTGGATTAGCACCTGGGAATATGATGTTATTGTTATTACTGAGACTTGGTTAAGGGAAGGGCAAGATTGGCAACTAAATATCCCAGGATATAGAAGCTTCAGGCGGGATAGAGAGGGAAGTAAAAGGGGTGGAGGAGTTGCATTACTGGTCAAAGAGGATATCACGGATGTGCTGAAAGATGACAGTATGGAGGACTTGAGCAGTGAGGCAATATGGGCAGAGATCAGAAATAGGAAGGGTGCGGTAACAATGTTGGGACTGCAGTACAGACCTCCCAGCAGTGAGCGTGAGATAGAGGCACAAATATATAGACAGATTATGGAAAGATGTAGGAGCAACAGAGTGGTGGTGATGGGAGATTTTAATTTTCCCAACATTGACTGGGATTCACTTAGTGTTAGGGGTTTAGATGGAGCAGAATTTGTAAGGAGCATCCAGGAGGGTTTTATAGAGCAGTATGTAAATCGTCCAACTCGGGACGGGGCCATACAGGACCTGGTGTTGGGGAATGAGCCCGGCCAGGTGGTTGAAGTTTCAGTAGGGGATTACTTTGGGAATAGTGATCACAATTCCGTAAGTTTTAGAACACTCATGGACAAAGACGAGAGTGGTCCTAAAGGAAGAGTGCTAAATTGGGGAAAGGCCAACTATAGCAAGGTTCGGCAGGAGCTGGGGAATGTGGATTGGGAGCAGCTGTTTGAAGGCAAATCCACACTTGATGTGTGGGAAGCTTTTAAAGAGAGGTTGATTAGAGTGCAGGACAGACATGTCCCTGTGAAAATGAGGGAAAGAAATGGCAAGATTAGGGAACCATGGATGACAGGTGAAATTGTGAGACTAGCAAAGAGGAAAAAGAAAGCATACATAAGGTCTAGGCGACTGAAAACAGGCAAAACTTTGGAAGAATATTGGGAATGTAGGGCAAATCTGAAATGAGGAATGAAGACAGCTAAAAGGGGTCATGAAATATCTTTAGCAAACAGGGTTATGGAAAATCTCAAAGCCTTTTATTCATACATAAGGAGCAAGAGGGTAACTAGAGAAAGGGTTGGCCCACTCAAGGACAAAGGAGGGAAGTTATGCGAGGA
>JAHRHZ010000033.1:3190830-3258575 GCA_024137785.1 Ginglymostoma cirratum
GGGCCTGATGAAGGGTTTAGGCCCGAAACGTCAAGTTTTCCTGCTCCTATGATGCTGCTTGGCCTGCTGTGTTCATCCAGCCCCAGGCTTGTTATCAATGTTCTGGGGACCTGGGTTCAAATCCTGCAAATGGTGGAATTTGAATGCAATAAAACATCTGTTATTAAGAGTCTGATGATGACTGTGAAACCTTATTGCGACAGCTCCGCAGATGGCTGAGGAAGGAAATACTCCAGACTGCTGGCATTTGGATTACTACCAGAGGCCATAATGGATTATCCACCCAGCACTTCTGACTGATCGTAATCTTAAATATGCCAACCTCATTTTACATGGTGATGTGTTGGACTCCCCTATCAATGAAGATGGGATCTTCTTGAGAGCCTCCTCCTTCTATTTAATTGTTTAATTGTCCACCATCAGTCACAACGAAATGTGAGCTTTAATCTAGTCGGTAGTGGTTCAACTCTGTTAATCGCAGCTGTTTCTGCTGTCTACCATGAAATTAGTCCTTTGTGTTAGTTTTACTAGAATGGCAACTGATTCTTAGGCTTATCTCGCACTGCTCCTTGCATGGTCTTGTGAATTAATCATTAACATTTATTTTGTCAGGGATCCTTGCAGTGGTTCAATCCCTTGGCTTGGTGGTATGAGGGATGTGCTAGACAGGGGTGGCATGATGGAACTGTGGTTAGCAACTGCTACCTCCCAGTGCTAGGGACCTGGGTTCAATTCCAATCTTGTGCGGAGTTTTCACTTTCTCCCTGTATCCGTGTGGGTTGCTGCTGGATGCTCTGGTTTCCTCCCATAGTCCAAAACTGCGCTGACAAGGTGGATAACCATGGGAAAGGCAGGGTCACGGAGACATAATAGGGCCTGGGTTTGAATGGGACGCTTCTTGGAGGGGCGATTGCAGACTTGATGGACTGAATGGACACCGTCAGCACTGTAGGGATCCTATGACAATGAGAAAAGGCAGAAATGCAATTCTGCTGCTGCTGCTTCTCTCTGCACCTCATAGGTGCCCAGTTTTAATGTGTTACCTCTCACAAAAGACATTTTCTGGCAATCCAGACACAGTGTTGAGTTTGTTGAAGGAGATAGTAGGAACTGCAGATGCTGGAGAATCCGAGATAACAAGGTGTGGAGCTGGATGAACACAGCAGGCCAAGCAGCACCATAGGAGCAGGAAAGCTTGACGTTTGGGTCTAGACCCTTAGCTTTCCTGCTCTTATGACGCTGCTTGGCCTGCTGTGTTCATCCAGCCCCACACCTTGTTATCTCTGAGTTTGTTGAAGTTGGTTTCAATGGTTTTACCTGAATGCTTACGGAGCTGTCTTCATGAGGGACACTGGCATTGTTTGTCTCTACTTCAATAAATGTGGGTGATGGAATATTTCGCTGACCGGGTCTGGGTTTATATATGGACTTTGTTCTGGCAATATTCATGGACAGAAAGAAATCCTTGCATGCAATTTGTAAACGAGATAACAAGCTTGGGGCTGGATGAACACAGCAGATCAAGCAGCATCATAGGAGCAGGAAAACTTGACGTTTCGGGCCTAAACCCTTCTCCCTCAGCAAACTTTCATCCCAGTTCTTTCCATTATTCCTGGTTCTGATATGGTCCATAGTTGTTTTTGCCATCTTTCCGAGGCTATAAACTACTTAGTTCTTTTGAAATTGCAAATGGAAACAAACGCTCAGTAACTATACCCCCACCTGTGACCTCCTGGTGTAAGGCACATCATTGATGAAGCATCTGAAGTTGGTTGGGTCCAGGACACTATCATGAGGAATATCCATTTACTGTGATGAACAGCCTCATAGCATAGAATAGAATCCCTACAGTGTAGATACAGGCCTTTCGGCCCAACATGTCCACACTGACCCTCAGAGCATCCCACCCAGACCCATCCTCCTATAACCCACCTAATCTACACATCCCTGCACACTACTGGCAATTTAGCATGGCCAATCCACCTAGCCCGCACATCTTTGGACTGTAGGAGGAAACCAGAGCACCCAGAGGAAACCCACACAGACACGGGGAGAATGTGCAAACTCCACACACACCTGAGGGTGGAATCAAACCTGGGTCCCTGGTGCTGTGAGACAGCAGTGCTAACCACTGAGCCACCATGCCAGCTCAATAACATTCTTTGAGTCCATAAGACATAGGAGCAAAACTAGGCATTGGGCCCATCGGACCCATGTTACCATTCAATGACTGATCTGATAATCAACGACTCTACTTCCCATTTTATCTCCATAACCCTGATTCCCTTACTAATCAGAAATCTGTCCATCTCAGCTGTGGATGTATTTAACAACCCAGTCTTTTAGCCCTTTGGGGTAAAAGGTTCCACAGATTTACTACTCTCCAGAAAGAAAAGAATCCACGTCGTCTCTTAAATGCGTGAGCCCTTATTTTGAACTTATGCCCTCTGGCCCCCAGCTCTTCCACACATGGAAACAACCTCACCACATCTACCCTGTCAAGCCCCCTCAGAATCGCCTATGTTTCAATAAGTGCTGGTCTCATTCTGCTAAACTCCAATTGTATGAGGCTGGCCTACTCAACCTCATCTCATTGAAAATCCCTCCATGCCTGTGGTCAACCTAGTGAGCCTTCTCTTCGACCGACATATCTTTCCTATGGATAAGGGGGTCAGCAAGGTATTGAACTCAGTTTGTCTCCAGCCAGTGGAGGACTCTCCCAGTTCATAATCATTATAAAACGTCTGTGATGTCAAAGTTAATTGAAGTTAAGTTGATTAGCGTTTAACTTATTTTAATTGGAATTTAATTAGAAAAGGTTTCCTTCCAATTTTTATTTGCAGTATTGCTACAAACCTCAAGGTGAAGCGAGAGTGCGAAAGCACTAAACAGGTGGCTACAGGGCTGGTGTAGGAGCGAGGGCTTCCATTATGTGGATAATTGGAGCACATTCTGGGGAAGGTGGGACCTGTACAGCAAGGACGGGTTGCACCTGAACCGGAGGGGCACAAATATCCTGGGAGAGAGGTTTGCTCGACCTATATGGGATGGTTTAAACTAGATTGTCAGGGGGTGGGGAACCAGATTTGTAGTTCAGAGGATGAGGTATTCAGCCTTCCCACGGACACAACAGGGAGTGAGGTTCTTAAAGAAATGCAGTTGATGGAGTGTCATTGTGGACACAGGGATGGCTTGAGGTGCGTATACTTCAATGCTAGAAGTATCAGAGATAAGGCGGATGAACTTAGAGCATGGGTCAGTACTTGGAACTACGGTGTTGTGGCCATTACTGAAACTTGGGTAATTCAGGGACGGGAATCGTTGTTGGAAGTTCTGGGATTTAGGTGCATTAAAAGAAATCGGGAGGGTGGTAAAAGAAGCGGGGGAGTGGCATTGCTAGTCAGGGCGAGTATAGCAGCTACTGAAAGGCAGTTCGAGAATGATATGTCTACAGAGTCAGTTTGGGTTGAGGTCAGGAAAAAGAAAGGAGCAGTCACTTTGTTGGGTTTTTTTAAAAACAGACCCCCTAATAGTTGCAGAGAAGCGGAGGAGCAGATTGGGAGGCAGATACTGGAAATGTGCAGAAGTCACAGGGTTGTAGTCATGGGTGACTTCAACTTTTCAAATATTGATTAGAAACATTTTAGTTGTAATAGCTTAGATGGAGCGGATTTTGTCCAATGCATTCAGGAAGGATTCCTGACACAGTATGTAGATAGACCAACATGAGGAGAGGCCACTTTGGATTTGGTGCTTGGCAATGAACCGGGCCAAGTGTTAGGCCTGTTGGTAGGAGAGCATTTTGGCAGTAGCGATCATAACTCTGTTGCTTTTACAATAGTCATGGAAAAGGATAGGTACATACAGCAGGGTAAGGTTTATAATTGGGAGAAGGGTAATTACAATTCTGTGAGGCAAGAACTGGGGAACATAAATTGGGAACAGATGCTGTCAGGGAAGAGCACTGTAGAAATGTGGAGATTGTTTAAGGAATGCATACTGCGTGTGCTCAGTATGTTTGTCCCTAGCAGGCAGGGAAGATGCGGTCAAGTGAGGGAGCCTTGGTTCTCAAGAGAGGTCGAACGACTGATTAAGAGGAAGAAGGATGCTTATGAAAGGCTTCGGAAACAAGGATCAGGAAAGGCTCCAGAGGGATACAAGTTATCCAGGAAGGCTCTGAAGAAAGGGCTTCAGAGAGCTAGAAGGGGGCATGAGAAAACCTTGGCAGATAGGATCAAGGAAAACTCCAAGGCTTTTTACACGTACGTGACGAATAAGAGAATGACCAGAGAAAGTGTAGGGCCGATCAAGGATTGAAAAGGGAATTTGTGCACGGAGCCTAAAGAGATAGGAGAGGTCCTTAATGCATACTTTTCTTCGGTATTCACAACTGAGAGGGACCTAGTTGTAGAGGAGGACAGTGTGAAACAGGCTGTTAAGCTAGAGGAGGTCGATGTTAGTAGGGAAGATCTTTTAATTATCGTGTTTAAATAAACTCTGTTTGGCTTAAAGCTGAGTGGTTGCATCACTGGAAAAACACTGGGAAGATGGATGTAGGAAAACAAGATAAGCCAGCGAATTTTGTTAAAGTGGTAAAGGAAAGCATAGTGGAAGCTAAACAGCCGCACCAGTATGTACTGGAGAAGGGTCCAGACCTGAAACGTCAGCCTTCCTGCTTCTCTGATGCTGCTTGGCCTGCTGTGTTCATCCAGCTCTGCACCTTGTTATCACCAGTATGTACTACCTGGTTGGAGATGGTTACAAGGATGTGCAAGATCTTCTTAAACTATTTGCTTGTGAAGGTCAGGTTTACTCGCACAAGCCAGGAGCAGCAGGTAAAGAAGTTACAATTTTAAGAAATATAGATCATGCCAATCCGTGATGTAGAGAGATGAGAAGATGTGTAATTGATAAGGACTATTGCCAGAAAAATTGCTAGTACGTGGAATTCACGGTGAGATGAGAAGTGCTCCATTATGTAGAGTGAGGTTGGAGTGTCCCATGAAAAGCAGAGAAGTGGTGGTAGGAGTAATGGAGAAAGTCTCAGCTCCAGGAGTACAATTTGTCCTTGGTAACAATATAGCTGGACAGGTAGCAGTGCAGCCTACTGTGGTTGAAAAGCCAGTGGAAATTAAGCAGCTGAGACGTTACAGAAGTGTATCCTGGGATTTTTCCCGACTGTGTGGTAGCAAGGTCTGAAAGCCACCGGCTGAAACACGAGGAGATATCAAAGAATACAGATAAGGGCCTGAAGTACAATTATCAGAGACAGTGTTTGATTGAGCGATTGAGAAAAAACAGGAGCAGGTGGAGGACAAAGTGGGTATTTTTATTTCAGAGAAATTAACTAATTTAGAACAGAAAGATGAAAAACTGAATCAATTGTATCAAAAAGCGTACACAGAACAAGAATCTGAGTGTATTTCCGAGTGTTACTACCTTAAACACGATGTTTTGATGAGGAAATGGAGACCATCTCACATTCAGGCAGATGAGAAATGGGCAGAAGATCAAGTTATATTATTGAAGGGTTATAGAAAGGGGGTGTAGTAGGTAGCGCATGAATTATCTGTAGGAGGTCATTTAGAGGTGAGAAAATCTCAAGCCAAAATACAGAAACATTTTTACTGGCCTGGACTGCATAAGGACATGGTTAAATTTTGTCATGTCATACCAATCAGGTAATTGGAAAACCCCAGGCAGTGATAAAACTCGCACCTTTTGTACCCATTCCTGCATTTGAGGAACCTTTTACAAGGGTATTAATTGATTGTGTAGGACCCCGACTTAAAAAAAGTGGGGATCAGTATTTGTTGACCATAATAGATGTGTCCACTAGATTTCCAGAGGCCATTCTATTATGCAATATCACAGCTAAAAGGATTGCAGAAGAGTTACTCAAATTTTTCACGAGATATAGACTACGCACAGAGATACAATCAGAACAAGGGTCAAATTTTCCATCAAAATTATTCAGGGAAGGCATGGATAGCTTAGGAATAAAACAATTCAAATTCACTGCATACCATCCAGAATAGCAAGGAGTCAAGACCACCTAGACAATTGGGATACAGGAATTCCATTTGTACGTTTTGCAATTAGGGATGCACCAAATGAATCTACCTAATTCAATCCATTTGAATTAGTTTTTGGGCATGAGGTGAGAGGAGCTCTCAAATTAATTAAGTAGAAATTGTTAAGTCAGACTTCAGAGACCACATATTCAGACTAAGTGTCAAATTTTAGGGCAAGATTAAATAGAGCAGGGCAGTTGGCTAGACAGCATTTAAAACTATCACAGCACATAATGAAACAGGAAGCAGGCAAGAAATCAAAATTTCACAATTTTGCTAATGGAGATAAAGTATTAGTGTTACTTCCAGTGATACATAAACCTTTAAACCTTGGGATTGTATTCATGAGAGTTTAGAAGGTTGAGGGGAGATCTAATAGAAACTTACAAGATAATGCATGGCTTAGAAAGGGTAGACGCTGGGAAGTTGTTTCCGTGAGGTGGGGAGACTAGGACACAGCCTTAGCATTAGAGGGGGTTAATTTAGAACGGAAATGAGGAGACATTTCTTCAGCCAGAGAGTGGTGGGCCTGTGGAATTCATTGCCACGGAGCACGGTGGAGGCCAGGACGTTAAATGTCTTCAAGGCAGAGATTGATAAATTCTTGATCTCGCAAGGAATCAAGGGCTACGGGGAAAGTGCGGGTAAGTGGAGTTGAAATGCCTATCAGGCATGATTAAATGGCGGAGTGGACTCGATGGGCCAAATGGCCTTACTTCCACTCCTATGTCTTATGGTCTTTAAAAGTAAGGTTTAGCGGATGTTATCAAATCAAAGTGAGATTGAGTGCTATGTTACTGGTTACAATATAGGGTAAAGAACCAAGTTCAGAGGATTCTGAATTGGACAGTCCTCAAATTAGACTGGACAACGTGGAAGTTCTCAAACATTGGGATAAATTATTGAGTTACCTTCCAGAGGAAAATTGAAATGACATCGAAGAGTTATTACTATCGCATGGGGAGATATATGGGAATAAGCTGGGAAGTACTAATTTAATTATGCATGATGTGGATGGAGGAAATGTTGTTCCATTTCAGCAATATCCTCATAGACTTACCCCTCCAAGGTTGGCACAGGTTCAAAAAGAGTTTGAACGCATTCTCCAAGACAACTTCATCAAAATCAGTTGCAGCGACTGGAGCATACTCATAGTAATGGTGCCAAAACCTGATGGTACCCAATGATTATGTGCAGACTATCACAAAGTCAATGCAGTTATAAAGTTTGATTCATATCCAACTCTACATTTGGGAGACTGTATTGAGAATGTGGGACAAGCAACTTATATTTCTAAGCTGGACTTACTCGGAGGATACTGACGGGTACCTTTATCCGAAAGAGAGGAGACAATTTTGGCTTTCTTAACACCGAATGGACTATACCAATTTAAAGTCATGCCATTTGTTCTGAAAAATGCATCAGCCACATTCCAAAGACGAACCAATATAATTATTTCTGGATTGCCTAATTGTGTAGTATACATCAATGACCTGGTGATGTTTAGTCATACATGAACATTTGAAGCATTTATCGGAATTATTCGGTCGACTTTGGGAGGCAGACTTTTCTGAGACAATTGTCTGTAGTGATCACAACCCATTAAAGTTTTTGGAGAAATTTAAGAGCAAAACTTCCAGACTTAGTAAAGCAGCCATTCAATTTGAAAATTATACACGTGGTAGGATGAGACCTGTACATCCTTGCTTACTATGATGCTTGTAAACAAAGCTTTTCACTGTACTCTGGTACATGTGACAATCAATCAACCAATCAAAACATAATTGCCAACACTTTGTCGTGACTTAGATGAAGAAAGACGGAGGCATTTGGTGGCAGGAGTAAACAGATTCAAATAGAAAGTAGTAGTGAATGTTTGCATGGTGAGAGTCATTGAAATATATACGTATTGTAGTGCAGAGATAGAGTAAGACTATGGTTTTTAAAATGAGGCCATTTCTGTACATTGATGGTTCACTTTTTTAAGGTCGGGAGGAGTGACAATGCTGTCACTTTTAAAAGGTTATTTTGTCCTGAGTTCTTTAGAAGGGAAGTTATAAAGGCAGAGGTATTGTTATTTGTTATTTACGTAAATGATCTGGATGTGAATGTACAAGGCATGATTAGTAAGTTTGTGGATGATGCAAAATTAGGAGGTATCGTTGATAGCGAGGAAGGTTATCAAACATTACAGAGGGATCTTGGTCAGATGGGGAAGTGGCCTGAGGATTGACAAATGCAATTCAATACAGATAAGTGTGAGGTTTTGCACTTTGGAAAGTCAAAGCAAGGTAGGACTTATCCAGTAAATGGTAAGGTCCTGAGGAGTGTTGTGAGACACAGGGAAAAGGAGTACAAGTACACTGTTCGTTGAAAGCAGCGTCACAGGTAGACAGGTCAGTGAAGAAGGCATTTAGCATGCTGGCCTTCATCAGTCAAGGCATTGAGTCTAGGATTGGGACGGAATGTTACAGCTGTATAGGTCGTTGGTCAGACTGCAGTTGGAGTACTGTGTACAGTTTTGGTCACCCTGTTATAGGACAGACATAGTTAAACTGGAAAGTGTGCGAAGAAGATTTACGAGGATGTTGCCAGGACTAGTAGGCCTGAGTTACAGGGAGAGGTTGGACAGGATAGGACTTTATTCCTTGGAACGTAGGACAATGAGGGGTGATCCTATTGAGGTGTATAAAATCATGAGGGGCGTTGACAGGATGAATGCATATAGTATTTTTCCCGGGGATGGGAAATTGAAAACTAGAGGGCACAGGTTTAAGGTGAGAGGGGGAAGATTTAAGAAGAACCTGAGGGGCAACTTCTTCACGCAGGGAGCGGTGTATGTATGGAATGGGCTGCCAGAGAAAGTGGTTGAAGCAGGTACAATAGCAACAACTATAAAACATTTGGATAGGTACATGGATGGGAAGGGTTCAGAGGGATATGGATCAAGTGCGGGCAATTGGAACTAGCTGAGTGGGCACCATGGTCAGCATGGACCAGTTTGGGCTGAAGTACCTGTTTCCATGCCATATCACTCTATGGCTCTATGACTCTGGATGAGGAGAAACAGAGTAGGAGAAACAGAGTGGCAGAAACAGAGGATGAGAAACGGAGGTACTAAAGAGTCTAGGGAGCTTGGCTTCTTTAAAACAATTTAACAATGGAAGTGGCCAGTTCTCCCAGTTCAGGATTTTTTTTCGCTGTAGCAGTCACAAGATGCGTGAGTACCAGTGAAGTTGCAAGTTTCAGTAAAGGATTCCTAAGTGATTTTCTCTGAAATCTCTCTGTATATTGTTGCCTCCTGCCTTCTGAATCTGTGTTACTATATTGGAACAATTAATTCTTTAAATTGCTGTATCGGATTGGTTAAGTTTTCCAATCATTAAGTTATTCTAAATTCTTTTTTTTTTTGTTTATGTTTCAATTCTCGTGTTTAAATTAATTCTCTTTGGCTTAAAACTGAGTGGCTCGATCAGATGCATCTCAATTTGGAACACCCACTACATGTCTACCTCTCAAATAAAAGAAAAGTTAGGGTCTAGGCTACCTTCTTAAAATATTTTGAGGGGATTTGTCCTGGCCCATAATAATTCAACTTTTGGGGGTCATGGGTTTGCAAAAAAGAGTTCTTTGTGAACACATAGGCTTATCTGAAAGTTCATAAACCCACAATTCGTCTGAATAAAATCACAGAATGATGAACAAAGTGGTAAACAAAGAACATTAACTTAGGTATATTGAAATCCAAAACATTTATTACATTGAAACAGAAACTACAAGTGAAACACTGCAATCTGGAAAAAGAACAGATATGTTTCTTCCTTTTCTATTTACTTTCAGTTTGATAATAAACTTGACTTATAATTGTAGCTTCAGGCCAATGATCTGTCAATCTTTTTTTAAGCCTAATACCGAGAGAGTTGAAAGGTATAAAGTGTGATGTTTTATTACTTTCAGTGAGTAGTCAACAACAGGAGATATTCATATTTGCCCTTAGCCTGATTGTACAGATTATTTCGCACCTTAATATATTATGTTTCACAGGAAACTCAGTTTTGTACATTTTGTATGACAAAATGTTTCTGGATTGAGCTTCAGTTGTAACTTTGAATTGCAAATGCCAAACCTTCCTTCAAACTGCAACACTTGCATATATTTCAAATGTTCAAGTTACCTTTTTCGTTACTTACAAGACATGGGCTGATAGCTCCTTCGAAGAGGCCCCATCTGGCTATAGGCTGGGGCCTGTCGCTGCCTTGACATAGCTGTTATCAGGCAGAAAATGGAAGCAGTCAATTAGAGCCTGGCGTATCAATATAAATCTGAGCTAAAGATACTGAGTATTGCATTCAACATGTTTGTGTAATAAATTTAACATTAGCTATTAGTCCTTAATTTGAATAATCAAAGTTGAGTTCAAGGACCAGATTAAGACTTGAACACAATCTAAATTGACAAATCTGAAATGGAGAGCGAACGAAATCTATTTGAATGAACCACTTTCAGACGACTTGAGCAGATGTTAAGGATCCCAATATCCAATTCGAAGAACATCAGGCAATTATCCCAGTGTCACGGCAAAAGAATGACAATAATCAGTGCTATCAGAAATAGATTAACTGGTACTCAAGTCCCTGTTTTGAATTGTGTTGAGTGAAAGCCACTTGAGATGGTAAAGTCAAGAGGCATGGCTGCGAGGGAGAGATTAATGGAGAAAAGGAAGGTACAGAACTCAGCAGAGACACTGTGATGAATTGAGAAGGAGCTTGAAATCACTAAATGTTGTTCAGCAAAGGAGTAACGCAGTGAAGATATCTCAGGGAGAAACGTGGTCGGGACCTTGACCACACTGTAGAAACCACAGGGAGGCGAGTGAGATGGGGGAGGTGGGGTTGGTATAAGGAAAGAGTCTTAAAGGAAGTAGCAGGGAGTAGAGGACAAGGTGAAAATGGAAGACTTTTCCACGGCACGATGAAGTGAAGGATACCACGGGGAAGCAAGGTGAAAAATACAGTGGTAAACAATCAGGAGAACACATGCAGCAGGCTTGCAGCTGTCAAGGTGAGACATGCTGGGCTTCCACCTTGCTGCTAAAGAAACGATTTACCAGGATGTGGCCGGGAATGAAATCTAAAAGTGGATTGGAAAGTCTGAGGCTTTGTTTTCTAGAGTATCGAAGGTTGAGTTATTTATTGAGATTTGTAAAATCATGAGGGTCATATGTAAGGTGAATATCCGAGATCTTTTTCCCAAGGGTGGGAAAGTTCAAAGCTTGAGGGCATATTTTGAAGGTGAGAGGAGAAAAATGTAAAAAGGACATGAGGGGTAACCTTTTTATACTGCCAGTGATTCATATCTGGAATGAACTGCCAGGGAAAGTGGTGGATGCAGATACAGTTACAACGTTAAAAAGACATTTGGTTAAGACCATGAATAGGAAAGATTTGGAGGGATATAGACTGAGCATAGACAGGTGAGATTAGTTTCGTTTGGAACATGGGCTAGTTAGAGTGAAAGGTCTGTTTCCATGCTGTATGACTCTACGAATGAGAGCAGGACATCGTAGGGAGGAGGGTGGAGCGGGGGATTGTCTGAAAGTCTGAAATGGCTGAAAGTCCTGTTAGGCAAGAAGGGTAGTGGCCCAGCAATCAAAGGTGTCAGAAGCTAGGGAGAAAGTAAAACTGTAGGATTCAACATCCCTGCACTTCTCACACTCGTGGGTAAAGAAGTGGCAGATGGAGTACAACGTGGGAAAGTGTGAGGTCATGCACTTTGGTAGGAAGAACAGAAGCATGGACTATTTTCCAAATGGGGAGAAAATTCAGAAGTCTGAAGTGCAAAGAGACTTGGGAGTTCAAGTGGAAGCCCAGCATGTGTACTGGTGAGTTGCAGAATAGTAAGACCATAAGACCACAAGACATAGGAGCAGAAATTAAGCCATTTGGCCCATAGAGTCTGCTCTGCCATTAAGTCATGGTTCATAAGTTCCTCAAGCCCATTCTCCCACTTTCTCCCCATAACCCTTGATCCCTTTGATGATCAAGAACCTATCTATCTCAGTCTTAAATATACTCAATGACCTGGCCTCCACAGCCTTCTGTGGCAGTGAATTCCATAGGTTCACCACTCTCTGGCTAAAAAAGTTTCTCCTTATCTCCGTTCTAAAAGGTCTTCCCTTTACTCTAAGGCTGTGCCGTCGGGTCCTAGACTCTCCTACCAATGGATGCTTCTTCCCAACATCCACTCTGTCCAGGCCATTCAGTATTCTGTAAGTTTCATTTAGGTCCCCCCCCCACCATCCTTCTAACCTCCAATGAGTATAGTCCCAGAGTCCTCAAACGTTCCTCATATGTTAAGCTTTCCATTCCTGGGACCATTCTCATGAACCTCCTCTGAACCCACTCCAGGGCCAGTACATCCTTCCTGAGATATGGGGCCCAAAACTGCTGACAATATCCAAATGTGGCCTGACCAGAGCCTTATAAAGACTCAGTAGTACATTTCTGCTTTTACATTCAATTCCTCTCAAAATAAATACCAACATTGCATTTGCCTTCCTGACCACTGACTCAACCTGCAAGTTTACCTTGAGAGAATCCTGGACTAGAACTCCCAAGTCTCTTTGCACTTCAGACTTCTGAATTTTCTCCCCGTTTAGAAAATAGTCCATGCTTCTGTTCTTCTTACCAAAGTGCATGACTTCAAACTTTCCCACGTTGTACTCCATCTGCCACTTCTTTACCCACTCTCCTAACCTGTCCAAATCCTTCTGCAGCCTCCCCACCTCCTCAACACTACCTGTCCCTCTACCAATCTTGTATCATCTGCAAACTTAGCCAGAATGCCCACAGTTCCTTCATCAAGATCATTAACGTATAAAGTGAAAAGTTGTGGACCCAACACTGACCCTTGCGGAACACCACATCATCGGCTGCCATCCTGAGAAAGACCCCTTTATCCCCACTGTCTGCTTTCTGCCAGGCAGCCAACCTTCTATCTATGCTAGCACCTTGCCTCTAACACCATGGGCCCTTGTCTTACTCAGCAGCCTCCTGTATGGCACCTTATCAAAGGCCTTCCTGAAGCCCAGGTAGATAACATCGTTGGCTCTCCTTGGTCTACCCTGCTTCTTACTTCCTCAAAGAAATCTAGCAGATTTGTCGGGCACGACCTCCCCTTGATGAAACCATGCTGACTTTGTCCTATTTTACAATACAGTTCCAAATATTCAGAAATCTCATCCTTTACAAAGAACTCCATAATCTTACCCACGACCGAGGTTAGGCTAATCGGCCTGTAATCTTCCGTCTTTTGCCTAGCTCCCTTTTTAAACAGGGGTGTCACGTTAGTGATTTTCCAGTCCACTGGGACTATCCCTGACTCGAGCAATTCCTGAAAGATTATCACTAACGCTTCCACTATCTCTTCAGCGATCTCCGTTAGAACTCTGGGGTACAGTCCATCGGGTCCAGGTGATTTGTCCACCTTCAGGCCAATCAGGTTTACTAGCACCTTTTCCTTGGTGATGCCCACCATACTCAGCTCTGCCCCCTGACTCTTGAATTTTTGGGATATTACTCGTGTCTTCCACCGTGAAGACTGACACAAAGTAATTATTCAGTTCCTCAGCTATTTCCTTGTTCCCCACTACTATCTCTCCACCGTCATTTTCCAGTGGTCCGATGTCCACTTTTACCTCTCTTTTGCCCTTTATATATCTAAAGAAACTCTAACAGCCTTCATTTATATTACTTGCTAGCTTACCCTCATATTTAATCTTCTCCCTCTTTATTTCTTTTTTTGTTGCCCTCTGTTGGTCTTTGTCAGCTTCCCAGTCCTCTGGTTTCTCACTGTCCTTTGCCACATTATATGCTTTCTCTTTTGTTTTTATGCTATCCCTGACTTCCTTAGTCAGCCATGGTTGCCTCAGCGTCCCTGTACCATGCTTCATTTTCCAAGGGATGAATTTTTGCTGCGTCTCCTGAATTACTCCCAGAAACTCCTGCCATTTCTGTTCCACTGTCTTTCCTGCAAGGCTCCTCTTCCAGTCAATTCTGCCCAACTCCTCCCTCATACCTCTGTAGTCACCTTTATTCAGCTGTAATACCGTTACCTCTGATTCTATCTTCTCCCTCTCAAATTGCAGAGTAAATTCTATCCTCTTATGATCACTGCCTCCTAAGGGTTCCTTTACCTTAAGCTCTCTTATCAAGGTAAGGTAAGGGGAAGAGTTTTCTCATTGACTGTTAAAATGTTTTGTCGAATGTAATTGACGGTACCAGTCTTCCAATGGCTCGTAAAAGCCTTTTGAGTGCAATCTTCCACTGCTCACCTCATTAATTGTGGAACCAGGTTCTTGCACACCATACCTGGGATTTCACGCTGCCTCAGTGAGGTGTAAACCACCAATGTCATGTCCTTCTGGTTTTCATGCACCTTGTGCCATATTTAAATCCAAGCTTCTGACAATGCAAGCCAGAAATACCCCTCATACTGCAGTTATTAATTATCACATGGCCAGAGGATGTTGGAACATGCTGCAGACGGGGAGCTGACGGGATGGGATAGTGTGGTCCTTCTTCTAGCTGACTGCCACACGAGGTCACATCGCCTGGCACAGCCAGCCTGGGTGCAGATCGCAACCCAAGTCTGTGATATGTTCCAGGTGGAGCAGAACAATCTGCAGTGTAGAGAAAAGACTGACGACCTTCTGCACTCTGCTCGAGTAAGTGTCTCCGTCCCTCTGATATCTCACAGTCAGAGAGTCAGCACTCACTGGGACTTTGCCACTGCGCAAGACCCTCACCAAAGGTGCATGGGCTATGACGCTCACTATTGCAGTAATTTTATTCATTGGCTGGCTCTCAATCATCTCATTCTCTCGAACTACTAATCATTCCTGGCTGCCGCAGTTCCTACTAACTCTCTGCTGCTCAGAAGAACAAGAGGGGGTCTAATTGATATAAAGTGTTAAAGGGGATTGACAAAGTCGACGTCAAGTAGGTGTTTCGCCTTGTGGGGAAATCTAGAACGAGACACCAGAGTTTTCGAACATGTGGTGTCAGATTCAAAGGAGAAATTGCTTCTCTAAAAAGGTCATGAATTTGCAGAATACGTGACCTCTAAGTATGGTGGATGCTGGAACATTAAGTAAATTTAAGAAGGAGATGGACAGATTTTTAATTAGTAATGGGTTCAAGGGTTATGCAGAGTGTGCAGGAAAGTGGAGTTGAGGCTGAGACAAGATGAGCAATGATTATATTGACAGAAAGGCTGGAGGCGCTAAATGGCCAACTCCCATTCATTCTTTTGTTCTTATTTTGACCCTTAACACTGCATCACTTTACAGTAAAACACCTCAAGTGTCCCTTTTTTTTCTGAAGAAGGGTCTAGACACGAATCGTCAGCCTTCCTGCTTCTCTGACGTTGCTTGGCCTGCTGTGTTCCTCCAGCTCTACACCTTGTTGTCTCAAGTATCTCTTAGTTTGTTTCCTACGCTATTACTTACAACCTGCACGCCACGCTGGACAAGTTGAGCTTGGGGGCGGAGCTGCGGTCTGATAAGATTCCAACACTTCCTGAACTGCCCTCAAGGCTGTAATGAAGCACAGAAGGGGTCTGCATTAGTAATGCATTTTAAAAAGAAGACAATCTAAGGTCATTCTGCCCCTCTCTTTCTTAAAAGAAAACATTCAATAGGTCTTAACACTTTAGTCAAGCCTTTGCTCATCTGCCCTAGCATTTCCGTGTGAGGCTTGATGTCAGAGTTTGTATGGTTACAAGTTATTGCTATCATTGTTGGTAACCTCCCTGGCTAAACTCTTTGGATGTTTTACAATGTTCAGCTGGTACATAAATGCAATTATAAAGACACTGTGCTGATACCAAAGTTTGGACGTTGTAATCTGAATGATTCTAGAGATGTACAAAATGATCAGAGATACAGATAGAGTAGACAGCCAGAGACTTTTTCCTAGGATGGAGGTAGCTATTTTAAGGGGGCATAGTTTTAAAGCGAGTGCAGGTAGATACAGGGGAGACGTCAGAGGTAGGTTCTTTACTTTCAGAGTTGTAGGGGCGTGGAATGCATTGCCGGAGAGGGTAGTGGAGTCAGCCTCATTAGGGGCATTTAAGTGGCTATTAGATAGACATATGGATGATAGTATAAGGTAGGGGTGGAGGATAGATAGTCCTTAGGTTTAGGGTAAAAGTTCGGCACAACATCGTGGGCCGAAGGGCCTGTACTGTGCTATGTTCTATGTTCCAAGTTCTAAAAATTAAAGTGGTGCTCAAAGTCCACACTACAGGTGGCATCTACACTTTTTGGTTCTGAAAGTAGCATCAGATCTGGTCTAAAGTCCTACCTCCATTTGGAGCAGTCATGCAATTACAAACTAGGCAGAAACAGTACCGCTGCCTTATTGTGTGGCTGAGTGGTCTAGGTGCTGGGTTTAAGCTCCATTCTCTATCGACTCATAGGTTTGAATCCACTGCTACCAACATCACAGGGTGAGGTACCCCAGGCAGTCGCATACAAAAGGGGCAGGCAACTTTTAGTCTGCAATATCTACTTTGCGGCACGGTGACTCAGTGGTTAGCACTGCTGCCTCACAGCGCCAGGATCCCAAGTTTGATTCCAGCCTCAGGCGACTAGTTGCACATTCGCCCTGGGCTTCCTCCGGATGTTCCAGTTTCCTCCCACAGTCCAAAGATGTGCAGGTTAGGGTAGATTTGCCATGCAAAATCACCCATAGTATCCAGGGATGTGCAGACTGGGTGGATTAGCCATGGGAAATGCAGGGTTGCAGGTGTTGGGTAGGAGTATGGGTCTGGGTGGATGCTTTTTGGAGGGTCGGTGTGAACACAACGGGCCAAATGACCTGTTCCCACACTGTAGGGAATCTATTATTCAGTTGGCAAAAGGTATTTGTAAACCTAATGCAGTATTCTTCTCAGCTTATTGCATATGCATGAATGAATTGAATACCCAATCTTATAGAGTGTTCTGAAGCCCACCAGGGCCTCACTCCAAAGATCTACAGTGCATTGCTAGGATATGTGATATTGTCTTCTTAACGTTTCATGATTCTATGAATGTGAGTTAAATTTGCCACTGCATATAAACACATAAGATTAGGTGCCAAGCGTCTCCATCAGATGCTTCATGTGCACTGAGTTGTCTCAGCTCGATGTTGTTCTACCTGCATTACAGTGATACTGCCTCCACACGTCTGCCCCAGTTCACAGTTAAATGTAAAAAGAGTTACAATACTTAGCAAATCACCGATCTTTTATCTTAGTTCAGAGAACTTACACATCAGGTACACTTTCCATCAAAAGGCTGTACGGGACAAAATGTAGTGTCGTGAAAACACATCACAGGTATCTCACGCACGCACACACGCATGTGCACACACACATACATGGACACACACACACTTACACAGACACACACACACACACACACAGAGTCACACAGACACACACACAGACACACACATACACAGACACACATATGCGCACACACACACATACACACAGTCACACAGACACACACACACATGCAAACACACACACATACACAGACACACGTATGCACACACGCGCATACACACACACACACAGACACACACACACAGGCAAACGCACAGGCACAGGCACACACACACACACGCAGGCACACACATACACGCAGACACATACACATGCATGTGCACGCACACATATACACACTCTCTTTCACTCTCTCTCTCATCATCATCATCATCATCTGATGCTTTATGTTTCATTGGCTCTAACTCTTTGACCAAATAAAAGTAATATTCATTCAGAGCATTTAGCTCCTCCTATACCCTAAACCACATACTTCTGTAGCAATGCTACAGCAGCTGTTCATGCTCTTGGAATTGACATCTTAACCAATATCACTGAATGCTGAGAAAATGCTCATGTGCCCATGCTAATGTCTCTTACAGCTTTTCTCCTTCTGCAGGAGGAGAATGTGGACAACAAGTGCAAACATTCCCAGACCGAGGAGCAGGATAACATCGACGAGCACATCCTACGATAAATAAGCAGTGCTGCTGGCACGAGATCAAGGGAACTGTGCCTGCGCTGAAGGGTGGATTTGGAAAAGCATTGCAAAAAGAAGGCTCTCTAAAATACCAGGCAAAGAAACTGAAAAAGAATCAGCGCAGTAAAGATTTTAAACCAAGGTAGGAGTAATATTTCTTTGGGATTCAGCAGTCCAATAGATAGTGTTGGTAAACAGGTGAAAAGACACACTGCCTGAATGTTCAGTGGGTGCAGAATCAATCAGGGTTTTCAAAAGAGAAGGCAATAATTGTTTAGATGGAAATAAATGGATCCAAGGTCAACCGTTGCCTGCTGACTGCCTTTCTATCAAGAATATGAAGCCAGACAAAGAAGTCTCACCCACACGCAGCTGTCAACCAACCAGAGATCAGTATCTGTGGAACCAGGCATGGGACATCCCAGAGGAGGATTACAAGAATGATCCCAGGGATGAAGGGCTTGTCATATGAGGAGCAGCTGAGGACTCTGGGTCTGTACTCGATGGAGTTTAGAAGAAAGAATGGGGAATCCAATTGAGGTTTACCGGAATACTGAGAGGCCTCGATAGAGTGAATGTTGAGAAGATGTTTCCACTAGTAGGAGAGACTGGGACATGAAGGCCTTAGAGTGAAGGAATAACCCTTTAGAACTGAGATGAGGAGGAATTTCTTCAACCAGAGGGTGGTGAATCTGTGGAACGCATTGCCACAGAGGGCTGCAGAGGGCAAGACATTGAGTGCACTTAAAACAGATAGATAGGTTCTTGATTAGTAAGGATATCAAGGGTTACAGGGCAAAGGCGGGAGGATGGGTTTGAAAATCATATCAGCTATGATTGAGAAGTGCATGGCATTTCTGAAGAAGGGTCCCAACCTGAAACGTCAGCTTTCCTGCTCCTCTGATGCTGCCTGACCTACTGTGTTCCTCCAGCTCCACACTGTTTTATATCAGCTATGATTGACTGGCAGAGAAGACTCGATGGACCGAATGGCCTGACTCTGCTCCTGTATCTTATGACGTTATGGTTCAATATTCACATAATGATTTTGGGACAAAGTTAACAAGGAGTTACTGTAATGACTGAACAGATTTTTTTCAACCCTCACTGATACATATAGTCTTTTTAAAAACATGTTTAAAAGATTGGGATTAAAATAGTTTCACAACTTTACAGTTTTATAGACCCTAGCTGACCTTCATAAACAGTTATATGTCCTCTGTAAATTTATGAT
Organism: Ginglymostoma cirratum; assembly: GCA_024137785.1. NCBI lineage: Eukaryota > Metazoa > Chordata > Chondrichthyes > Orectolobiformes > Ginglymostomatidae > Ginglymostoma > Ginglymostoma cirratum. The sequence goes on from JAHRHZ010000033.1 coordinate 3,210,212, forward strand.
TCTTGCACCGTGGAATAACGTGGTCTATTTGAACTTTTTCCAATAGCCCTACTGTGTTTGGGCTTTCCACTTAACGTAGATCAAGTCACGCTCCTCATTCCTTAAGGGCAAGAATTGGACCTGTCAAAACAGGGTCCAGAACCTCTGGTTCTGGGCTTGTCTACCACCTTTGTAGCTTCACAGAATCTCCACAACTCTGTAAATTGTTCAACCCACAGCCCTACATCGAGCACGCGATAAATATTTGAAGCGACGCCCAATCGCAACTTTTGATGGTCGGCTGCTAACTGAATCTTTCTTAAAGCTACAGTTCATTTACAAAATTATTGACGTTTTCGTTCGTCAGTACTCACATGGCAAAGGTGTACGACCCCTTGAACACGTCGCCGGCCTGGTCTTTGGTCGGGCTCCTGAAGCGGTTGGGGCTGGTGCAGGGGCTGCTGTTGGGGCTGGTTTGATGCAGTTTTAAAGCAAAGGATGAAAGCAGTCAGTAATATACTTCTGTGTCAAAAACATTGAAGAATTAAATAGGCTCAATACTGCTGTAAACAGATGGCTGCAATAATATTAAAATGGTTTCATTTAAACAATGATCACAGAGTTGTTGCGCCAGCAAGTGATAATAAAATCTACCTTGTTGCTTCACTTTAATTATTTGGGAATGTTGTATTATACTCCAGTCTTACAGCTGACGGTTTGCAGCAGAGATATTGAACCTGTTTCAGCTAGCTCAGGTGGATATTAAAGATCTCACAATACGGAAAGAAAAGCTGGAAATTCTACCAGTACCACGGCAAACAGTTTTCTTCAACCAATGTCGTCACAAATGGATTATCTGGTTATTGTTGGGATTTTCGTTGCAAGAAACTGCTCTGGCTGTGGCATAGTTAGAAACAGTCTTGTTTCCAAATCAAAATTCTGTGAGCTCCAAAACTCAACACATTATTTTGTCTCAGAGTCCCATGCAGCAGTATTGGAGGTGCCATCTTCATTGAAGACAAGCAGGTCAATATTTATTCTTTAGCCAATATTAAGATTGGTTTTCTCATCATTATCGCGTTAGCATTTTTGGTACCTTGCAATGCCAAAAATTATGTTTTAGTTATCATACTTTATGACACTTCAAAATTGGCTGCAAAGCACTTTGGGACATCCTGACAGGACTGTACATTGTTCCCTCATTGGTAAGTGAGATAGCTGTCACATGTGAGATAGGTGACTACATTCCAAAAACGTTTCAGTGGGTGAAGTTACAGCCAAGGTATGAAGGGCACTCTATAAATGCACACTCCTTTCTCTAGATTCCTCCCATATTAGTTTTGCTTGTTCAATACGATTTCATTTTTTCCATCTGCATTTTACATCATCTGCAAATCCAGGTAATCTTATTTCTAACCCATAGTCAAATATGTTACATACAATGCACATAGCAATGACCCTTCCACCAATTTCACTCTGGTGGTTTATCTATATTCGAATCCATCTCAGAAGCTTTTCTCCTAAGTCTTTCTACCTTCTGGGCTTGCTTCTGCTGCTTCTGATGGTGGAGGTGGTGGTATGACGGGTACTGGTAGCCGCCTGGCAGGACAGGTTGTTCTCGCTGTTCGGTGCAGACCTGAAGCCATGTGTTTTTCCATTTCTGATTACGGAACAGTTAAAACATTTATAGCGAACAAGCACTAAATACTGCCATCAAAACACAAGCACAGTCATGTCAAATTAATTGATGTAGATTTCAAAAGGAATATCTGCAGGGAATGTAAATTCATATCTGCTAGAAACCATATGTCTGGAAAGAATGAAAGAAAGTTCTATTTGTTGGAAGCAGGCTAATTACAGAATTATTCGACCTAGGGATATGGTAGCTCTCCCAGGCAGAAAATTCTGGCCTTTTATATTAAGCAGACATTTTCTAAGCTAGACTTGCATGTTTGAATATTTTTCCACTCCCGGCATAGGGTGGTGGTGAAGAAACAGCAGAAGGAAGAAGATGGAATGATTTAGCACCCGATGGAGCCCCTAAAAACCACTGCCAGGGATTTTCCTCCATCACTTGGTGGATGGATTTACTTTCCTGATCCCATCCTCGGACATAAATGATGACGCATTGGGACTAACGTCCAGGGAGATTGTACAAAGAGATTGTAACCGCAGCAAAGCATCTGTGGGTATTGCATAAATCATCCTCCTTCCTATCTCGTCAAGCAAAGGTTTTTGTTCGCGGATACCTGCCAATTAAAAGTTTAGAAGGACATTTCTGGCCTTCCCGAGCCCTTTTGTTATGGCTATTCCTTCCTTTGGGCCTCCAGTTCAATATCCCCATCCAAGCTGTCAATGCTGCTCAGGGTTAGTCAGTCCCTTTGCAGCAGGTCGGGTCAGTTGAACAGTAAAACCTCAACAAACTCCGGGTGATAAAACTGAGCTGTGGGTTAATTTAAAAACAAGCGTTCAAAGCCTGAATTGTTGACAAAGTAACAGAAGCTGAAAGAATTGTGACAGTCAAGCGTCTGTTACAGTTTTGAAGGCTTGAATAAACAAAATTCAAGTTAAATGCTGCTTGTGGTTTGAGACAACACACAGAGGAAGATATGAGTATTTTGTTCTGTAGGATGGGACATCCTCACCTACCAATGGATGTAAAGTGAATTGAGAAATATCACCGTTTGTTATTAAGGACTGAAAAACTAATGGATCAGATCAAAGTTCTTCAGTCTTCACATCCAGTTATAAAGGATGGTAGACAATTAAAACAAATAAATGGAGGACGAGACTCCAAAAACACCCCGTCCTTACTGATAGGAACGTCAGTGCAAGAGACAAGGCTGAAGCTTTTGCAAACTTTTACAGCCAGAAACGTCCAGTGAAAAATTTATCGTCACTTCCTCATGAGATCCCCAGCGTCTCAGATGCTTACATCCCAAAACAAAACATGGCACAGAATAAACAGATTAAAAGCAGACTGTCTGCCAATCAGCTCATGCCTGTATTTATGCTCGCTTTGATTTTCCTCTCAGCCTTTCTCATCTAACTCTATCAGCAGAATCCTTTATTCCCTTCTCGCTGTAATGCTCAAATAGCCTCCCCTGATTTGCATTGATACTATTCCTCCATTTTGCAGAACAGACACACTGGGTCCGAACATTAACTTTGCTTCTCGCTGGGCAGATGCCAGCAGGACCTACCAAGCTTCTCCAGCACCTTCTGCATTTGTTAATACTTCTGCCAGTTGTCACAACAAGTATCAGGTAAAGGTGCATGGATTGGTACAGAAGGTGTAGAAGGGTGGGTAGTGTGGCATGGTATGATCTAGATGGCATCTGGGGTATACAGGCCAACAGGGTATGGGGAGCAATTGGGGGGAATAGGGCGGCAGGTGGGATATGAGGTGGGATAGGGATGGCATGGACTGGACAGGGGAGTGGATGGTGGGGAACAGAATGGGAAAGGTGAGGGCTGGAGGGATGGATTTTTGTTTCATTCTTCATTTATTGAACTGCAGTGATGGTGCACAGAGGCAGGTCTTGTGCGCAGCCTGTATTCACAGCCAATAGCCGTTCCTCCAACATCCCAAGCAGCGTCACCATGTCGGAGCGAAAATGGAGACTTCTGGCGTATCATCTTCTGAGCGGGATTTGCGGAGCTGGGAAACATCCCATTGCTCTTCTCCCAACCCCAGGATGAAAATCAGGGCCAATGCTTTTATCTGCTTCGGAATTTCTAATCTGATAGGCAGTGAAAATACTGTTCAAACAAACAGCACTTTATTATATAGAGATGTTAATCAAACATCACTTTCCTTGTCCTCTTCAGCTATGTCAGTCTTGGAGCTGAGCATTCATAATAGAACATAGAACATAGAACATAGAACAGTACAGCACAGTACAGGCCCTTCGGCCCACGATGTTGTGCCGAACTTTTACCCTAATCCTAAGGTCTATCTAACCTCCACCCCTATCTTATACTATCATCCATATGCCCATCTAATAGCCACTTAAATGCCCCTAATGAGGCCGACTCCACTACCCTCTCCGGCAATGCATTCCACAGCCCTACCACTCTCTGAGTAAAGAACCTACCTCTGATGTCTCCTCTGTATCTACCTCCACTCACTTTAAAACTATGCCCCCTCGTAATAGCTACCTCCACCCTAGGAAAAAGTCTCTGGCTGACCACACTATCTATACCTCTGATCATTTTGTACACCTCTATCAAGTCACCTCTCATCCTTCGTCGTTCTAAAGAGAAAAGCGGTAGCTCTCTCAACCTTTCCTCATAAGACCTTCCCTCCATTCCAGGCAACATCCTGGTAAAAAGGATAATCCTGGATAATGAGGCCATCTGTTTGTCCTGCTTTGTTCATACAATCGCCAGATGACCACTTTTCCCTTCCCCCTGAGGTGGTGAGAGAGCTGGTGAGAAGGGGAAAGAATTGGGCAAGCTGGCCCGAGAGATGTTCACCTGTTTCTTGCCACCTCACCCATTAAATTCTGGGTCAGAAGATCCAATAGGGATTTTCGCAAACTGCCACCAGTTAAGACCCTCCAGTGATTGAAAAATGTTGCTTAAGGCTGTCAACACAGCACCTCCCCAGTTACCTGTGTTCCTGATGACTGGGAAACCAGTCCTGCCTACTGGGTTGGGGGTTGATCTCTGATTGCTGCAATCGGGGGTAATTGGAGGCACGTTTGGGGAGGATCAGGTAGTGACAGAGGTCAGTGCCCTGCCCTTTCCTCCGAACCCCATAACATAACTCATAGCGTGGACAGCCAGACACTATTTCCTGTGGTGGACGTAGCTATTACGAAGGGGTATAGTTTTAAAGTGAGTGGAGGTAGATACAGGGGAGACATCAGAGGTAGGTTCTTTACTCAGAGAGTGGTCAGGGCGTGGAATGCATGGTGGAGAGGGTAGTGGAGTTGGCCTCATTAGGGGCATTTAAGCGGTTATTAGATAGGCATATGGATGGTAGTATAAGGTAGGGGTGGAGGTTAGATAGACCTCAGGTTTAGGGAAAATGTTCTGCATAACATAGTGGGCCGAAGGGCCTGTACTGTGCTGTACTGTTCTACGTTCAATGTTCTATTGCCGCTGTGACGAACCCCGCGCCCCCCCCCCCCACCCCACCAACTCTGTGACAAGAGAAGAATCATGAAACTTGTCACAGGATCCCACAAGGAGTAGGTCCCAATCAGCCATTTATATGTTTGAGAAGCTGCCAGTGGGAACCAGCCAATGGCAGTTTTGAATCTGTGATAGACCAGGAAATGTTGCCACAGCCGCTTGCCTGCTCTTACCGAGCTGATTCTTGTGTAATCAAATTATCTCTGCATGGACAGCTCTACAGTCAATGGCGTAGGCACAACATTCTGAATGATGCAGATTTACATTGTACCTTTCTATGGGAGGGTATGGGTGGCACGATGGCTCAGTGGGCAGCAGTGCTGCCTCACGGCACCAGGGATCTGGGTTTGATTCCAATCTCTGGCGACTGTCTGTGTGGAGTCTGCACATTGTCCCTGTGGCTGTCCTGCAGGTACTCTGGTTTCCTTCCACGGTCCAAAGAGGTGTGGGTTAGGGTAGATTTGCCATCCAAAATCACCCATAGTATCCAGGGATGTGCAGGCTGTGTGGATTAGCCATGGGAAGTGTGCGGTTACCGGTGTAGGGTAGGGGGATGCATCTGGGAGGGATGCTCCTCAGAGGGCTGGTATGGGCTCAGTGGCCAAATGGCCTGCCTCCACATTGTAGGGGATTATTTGTTGATTATCAGTTAATAAGCCTTTACATGTGCTTGACAAATGTTCCTTTGTATTCTTGACTTACAACATGAAGTATATTTCAAAAATCCAGTTGTTTCCTTGACTTTGTGTTCACTAGCCAGGGGAAAAGCCTATTTCGGAGAGCAGCTGGAGTCAAGGATCTGGGAACCCAATGGTTGGGGCAACTGTATGCAATGAACCCTTTATTGCTAATATTCTTTGTCTCAAACCCTAATTAACATGTTGGCTATTTTTAGCCTTCATTTCAATCAATAACCGTCCAAAACAAAATATTTGAATGCAATTTTTTGATTTCCTTTCACCTTTTCTGGGGCTGAAAATGAGTTACCCTCTACAAAACATGAAATGTATTTGATATCATCATCCCTCATGCTACAACTCACCTTCCATGAGTATTTGCTCTTCATACATCAATCTTTCTGTTGACAGAGAATACAGGTCGAGTTCAAACTCTGCACATCTAAAATATTAAGAAATGGCTGTCCAATTTATAGTTAATTTGCCGTACATGCCTTTTACTTTCTATTCAGGTGTGACTGCTGCAATTTCCAATAACCTTCCAATTAACTTCATGGAAAGAGGTTTGTTGAAATGATTCAAACTGACTGCTCCTATGAAACGGTTCACACTTGGGCCATGAAAATGACAAAGTTTACTGCCAGTGATAGAGGTGCGAAATAGAGCCCACGAGGCTGAAGTTGAAATCGAGATGTTTATTTAAATTGTAGCACGGAGAGGGGCGCATTGGTGTCATCTGTGGCCAGTAACTGTAATTAAATTTGTGTCATTACTCAGAGATTAACTAACTGATAGTTTAAACATAATTGCATCTGCGCATTAAATTAAGAGCGAAAGAAACAGAGAAGTAACACTGAATATTCACTTAGCATTCAAGCATCTGAAGTGCTGCCACATCAGCAGGTATAGAACATAGAACATAGAACAATACAGCGCAGAACAGGCCCTTCGGCCCTCGATGTTGCACCAACCTGTGAACTAATCTAAGCCCATTCCCCTACACTATCCCATCATCATCCATATGCTTATGTGCTTGTATGTTGAATAAGATTAGTCAAAGAGGCGGGGATGGAGCCAGTAAAGGTGAGTGTAGGTGGGGAGTTAGGGAGGAGATAGGTCAGTCCAGGGAGGATGGACAGGTCAAGGGGCCGGGATGAGGTTAGTAGATAGGAGATGGGGGTGCGGCTTGCCACCTATCCTCTCCTCTATCCATCTTCTATCCGCCTCCCCCTCTCTCCCTATTTATTTCAGAACACTCTTCCCCTCCCCCATTTCTGATGAAGGGTCTAGGCCCGAAACGTCAAGCTTTCCTGCTCCTCTGATGCTGTTTGGCCTGCTGTGTTCATCCAGCCCCACACCTTGTTATCTCGGATTCTCCAGCCTCTGCAGTTTCTATTATCTCTTGAATAAGTTTGTTGAATTAAATTTTGTAGAAAAAGGGAAGACTGAATTAATAGTCAAAAATTGGCTAATGCCTTCTAGATAGAGTAGATATGGAGAAACAAGAAACAAGAATAAGAGGGAATAGATTAACAGTGCTCTGCAAAAGAAGTGAGGGTGATGTGAGCAAGTAGTTAGGGTCTGTAAATACACTGCCTGGAAGTCTGGTGAAGGCAGGGTCAATTGAAGCATTCAAGAAGGCATTAGATGATTATTTGGACAAAGCGAATGTGCGAAGATATGGAGGAAAAGCAGGAGATTGGCACTGGGTAATAATGTTCCTTTAAGGAGACAGTGCTAACATGATGGGCTGAATAACCTCGTTTTGCCCTGTAACAGTTCTGTGATTCTGTGAATTGCAAAACCGATTGCAAAGACATCGGGAATTAAGGTCCACACTTTATGCCACAGATGACCTTTGTTGTACTAACACTGTACTTTCTGAGCTGCAACAAACTTCGTAGTTAACTAAGAGCAATTTGGGTGTACCTTCAAAGAGGCATAATTCCCCTTCCAATGAGGCTGGCATAGAATACGTACAAAATAAAAGCTGTCAGGAAACCTGACGTTGACCTGCTGATATTGTGTTGCCAGTCACAGACTAATCAGGCACTGAAAATGCCAATGATTTACTGTTTCAGCTCCGTGTTGAAAAGTCCAAACTAGAACACAGGCATCAACGCCACTGGAAAATAATTCCAATAGCTGGTATCCTCCAAAAAACCCCTAAGGATGGTTCCAGGGAGAGAGAGTTGAAAAGAGTCACCCAAACTAAACCTTAGTGACCTGATTATTGTAGAACTTTTTTTAGTTAAAGGCAGCATATGACATTACTGCAGAGCCTTAATAATCAGCAATTTAATTTTATAGGTTCTGAATTAGCCAGATTTATTTTTTACATTGTTGCAGCTAAATCAGGAGACCCATATATGTTAAAATGGAACTGGAAAGCAGCAAAAAGTCTTCCAGTCTAAGAGATCATCAAGATACTTAGGTTTACAATCGTATGTGAAACGGAGAATCACAGTTTTTCTTGCTAGCTATCAACTTCGAGTTGGATAATTAAAGTTGCAGGACGTTTTTCTCACAAACGTGAGAAAATAACTAAATGGAGATAATTCTTCAATTGAAAATTTACAGCGATGTAACTTGATTTGCAATGTGTTTCCAAGTGATATTATACCCAGTATCATCCTGTGTAATTTTGAATGAAATCCTGGATTTATGCTGGTCCCCTTTTTCTGTGAAGCTTGCAAGGGATCTATTTCCACTGAGCCTAAGTTATTGAAAATCAAGCTGATCATTGCTATATGGAATGAAAGTTAATGTGACTAGGCTAAAAATATATGGTATCATTCGTAACAGTCACTGCATTCTTTGTAAGAGCTTATTGCATATGAGGCACTTGGAAATATATTTTAGATATTTGAGACTGACAAACAAACAGCAATTGTTCTGAACTAATGTCTTCTTGCATGGTGTAGATAAGTAAAGTCTAACGAAGGAGCCTATTGTCCTTTTTGATATCCATCATCATCACCATCGGCAGTCCCTCTTGGAAGAGGACAATTCTTTTCCACTCTCAGGGTGAGTCCATAGATACCTGTACAGTCTGGCTTCCCCACACTTTGCCACACCTGGGGCGAAAGGATGAGTTGGGTGGAGAGTTGGTGAGCCTTCCTTACGCTGTTTTCACCTGGCTTCTGCTTTTTCCAGACGTCAAGTCTCAAAGTGCTCGATGCCTTTCCACTTTGGTGCTCCTCCTCCACTTTGGACGGTCTTGGGCCAGTGATTCCTGGGTGTCCGTGGGAATGCTGCACTTCCCCAGTGAGGCCTTGAATCTGAGATCCACCTATCAAGCATCAGTAGGAATGCCTGAGCATAGAATTCAGGTGTTCAGAGCAAAAGCCTGTAAAGACATGTGCCAGGACAGTGGAAATGGTTTAAAACTTTCTTCAGAGCAAATCGAGTCAGAAATTATTATATTTTCTTCTGGCTGGTGTCAATATGAGAAAAGACTTATATGAAACGACAATATAAGGGAAGAGCATCCAGCACTAAGTTCATCCAGTGAGTAAGGGAAGACACAGGAAATATTGAGAGGCTTCAGCAGGGGCGTGCAATGTTATGGCTTTGGAGACAATGCACGAACCACCGAACACCTCATCGACTTGAACCTTCAAAGATTACCTTCAAGCATGCGGTAGAGTTTGTAGATCTTATGTTGGACTTATCAGCTATTTCAAAACCCATCATACCAGGGAGGAAGAAAGTTGCTCAACCTCAAGGGACTGCCTTGGCAAAAAAGTCCTATTACTACGTGGAGTTGGATAAATTAAGGAGATTTTATGATTTTTAGAGTCATTGAGTCATAGAGTTGTACAGCACAGAAACAGATACTTCGGTCCAACTCGTCCGTGCTGACCAGATATCCTAAACTGATCTAGTTCTATTTGCCAGCATTTGGCTCATATCCCACAAAACCCTTCCTATTCATGTGCACATCCAGATGATTTTTAAGTTTTGTAATTGTACCAGCCTCCACCACCTCAACTAGCAGCTCATTCCATACACGCACGACCCTCTGTATGAAAATGTTGCCACTTAGGTCCCTTTTAAATCTTTCCCCTCTCACCTTAAACCTATGCCTTCCAGCTTTGGACTCCATTACCCTGGGGAAAAGACCTTGGCTGTTCACCTTATCTACTCCCCTCATTATTTTATAAACCTCTATAAGGTCACCCCTCAGCGTCCGACATTCCAGGGAAAATAGCCCCAGCCTATTCAACCTGTTCCCTATAACTCAAACCCTCCAACCCTGGCAACATCCTTGTAAATCTTTTCTGAACCCTTTCAAGATTCGCAACGTCTTTCTTATAGCAGGGAGACAAGAATTGAACTCAGTATTCCAAAAGTGGCCTAACCAATGTCCCGTAGAGTTGCAAGATGGCCTCCCAACTCCTATACTCAGTGCATTGACCAATAAAGGCAAGCGTACCAAGAGCCTTTTTCACCAAACTGCCTACCTGTGGCTCCATTACGAACCTGCTTTCCAAGATCTCTTTGTTCGGCAACACTCCCCAGGACCTTACCATTAAGTGGATATGTCCTGCCCTGGTTTGCCTTTCCAAAATACAGCACCTCACATTTACTTAAATTAAACTCCATCTGCCACTCCTTGGCCCATTGGCCCATCTGATCAAGATGTCACTGTACTCTGAGGTAAGCTTCTTCACTGACAACTACACCTCCAATTTTGGTGTCATCTGCAAACTTACTAACCATACCTCCTATGTTCACATCCAAATCATTTATATAAATGACAAAAAAGCAGTGGGCCCAGCACTGATCCTTGTGGCACCCCGCTGGTCACAGGCCTCCAGTCTGAAAAGCAACCCTCCACCTGAGTGCACTCACTTAATCTAACTATCCAAATGAACGTACACCATTTAGTCAATATTGTCTACGCTGTCTCTCTCGACCACTAATGTTTTAATCATTGCTTAATAAAGAAACACTGAAATGTCTGCCATTGACTCCATTCTTTTCCTAGAAATAATATTCAAGGGTGTGAGGAGAAAACAGGAGACTAGCAATAAGTAATGACACTCATTTGAAGAGCTGACGCAAGCACAACGGGCCGACTGGCCTCCTTCTACACTGATATGCTTCTGTGATTCTGGTTGGGTATGTTGTAAAGAAATTTGACAGTAATAGGGACCAATCGTCAATGAAATTGCAGCAGTTTCTAAGCAGATGTTTTGTAAAAGTATTGCAGTTACATTTTGGTTTGTAAAAAGCATTTGTGACATGCCTATCTTTTGTAGCATGATCAGCCATTTAGTCTCCTTCACAATATGAAAGAGTAATGGTTGCTATGACTGGATCACCATTATTGCAATAACATATGCTCCAATATATCTTTCAAACTGTGCGCACAAACAACATTGGAAGAATGAACAAGACAAGGGAGTGCTCAATGAATGGCAAGGCACTAGGAAGCTCAGAGGGACAGAAAGATTTTGGGGTGCTTGTCTACAGATCTTTGAAGGTGGCTGGGCAGGTGAGTAGGGCAGCTGAGAAGGCATGCAGGACACTTGCCATTATCAGTCAAACAGAAATTAGAAGAACAGAAGTTAGAAGATGTCATATTGGAGCTGTACAGGACTTTGGAGCACTGTGCGTAGTTCTGGTAACCACACTATAAGGAAGGACGTGACTGCACTGGAAGGGGTGCAGAGGAGATTGTCCAGGCTGTTGCCTGGGATGGAATACTTAACTATAGAGAGACGCTGGATACATTTATGTTGTTTTTTTTTGGTGCAGAGAAGACTGAGAGGGAACCTGACTGAGGTGTATAACAATATGAGGGGGATATGCTGGGTGGACAGAAAGCAGCCATTCCTTTACTTGAAGCGTCAATAATAAGAGGCCATCATGTTAAGATGAAAGGCAGGAAGTTTACAGGGGATTGGAGAAAAAGAACTTTCACCTGGATGGTGGTGGGTGGGGCCTAGGAGGGTAGTTAGGCAGGAAACCTCACAGCCATTCAAAAGGACTTAGATGAACATTTTACGTGTCATAACATTCAATGCTATGGGCCTAGTGTGGCAAAGTGAGGTTCATGTAAATTTAGAGTTGCTTTTATGTCATTGCAGACTTGATGGGCCAAAGGGCCCCTTCTGTACTGTATGATTCAAAAATTCTACGAACCATTTGGATGCATCAGGTGCATCCTGATATTCTGCATTCCTTTGTTCCTGCATTCACTTTTTTTTCTACTTTGAAACTTACCCAATTCTTCTCCTGAAATTTCACCTTGTTGCAATCTCTCTGTTGAGAGAATAACAGTACTCAGACTTTTTCTTAATATACAAGGTTTGATCTAGACATTGAAATTTGTTATCGCAATAAAACGTTTTCCCTTTTCAGGTCATCCTTCAACTTACCGAGTTGCTCCTGAAGTTCTTTCAGAGCCCCCTCTGTCAACAGAGAACAAGACTCAGTACAAACCTTGCATATTAAAAAAAATTCTAAAATACTGTAATTTGTTAAAAATTGGCCTTAAACTAAATCAAAATGGCATAACTATTGAAAAATGCAGGTAGGTGGAGGTCAGTTTGCCAGAAATGTTTATGGCATGCTGTACTCAGCAATGAGTTCATTCTAAAATAATGTTGTATTTAGAAAGTGAGTGTGGGTGGGGTATAAGTAGTCCAGGTTAATTTGGGCAATGTTGAAAAGTGCTTGATGTCTTCTCATTCGCTGTACTGCCAGCTGAAGCTGGGTCAGTTATGCATTGCCCAAATCTTTGTTTTGATGTATCAATCAGGATCAACGATGTGTTGCAGGGCTCTACCTTTTACTACTACCTTAAATGGTTTGGCAATTTGACTACCCAGCTCTGGACAAGTGTGAACAATGTTGCTCACATTCCATTTTCAAAATGTGGCCAAGTTATGGTTTAACACCTTACAAGTGGGCATCAATGTGGGCGTCAGTTGTAATGGCATGAGTATTACCACAGGTGTCGGGACCTTGATATCACAGCGAAGCGTACGCCTCCAGTATGACAATTTTATCATGGGGTGGGGGGCTGTTCATTGACTGCTAGCAGGGCCACCATGTGATTAAGGAATGTTCCTGATGCTGCCAGCTCAATTAGAAGGTCTGAAGCCTCAGCAGCATCACCTAGGAGAGGAGGTCACTGCTGAGGCCAGCCAGAAATGTTGTAAAGAAGGAAATACCCAATGGACCAAGTCGGGGGGGAGGGAAACTGTTTTGCAAAGATCATGGGAGCTGCAAGAGCTGTCTTTCCTGCGGTGGACCAGTCTGTGTGCCTTTGCTCCAATGCTTCCTGGCTGCCGGTTCCATCAGGCTGGTAGCCTTCTGGTGCAAATTTAGAAGTGGGTGGGCTGCTCTGCCATTGTAAAAATGCCAGTGGCCTGGTAAATGAGCTCTTGACCAGGCATTTATTATAGAAATCCACTGGCCAGCTTCTTAGAGAAGGCAAGCAGTTCATAGTGTGCCGGTGAGAAAGCTGTGCCCCCTGTGGTGGGACTGAAAAAAGGAGCCAACCAGACATTGGCTCCTGGCCTTTTATTGCCCAACCACCTTCCAGCTCACTTCCAAAGGGCCATGAAAATTGGCTCCAACGTTAAAGAAAGTTGAGGTGATGGAATCAGAGATCTCTTTTAGTGACCAGCAAGCAAAGTAAGACACGTCAACCTCAATCATTTATGAAATTCAAATAGAAAATTCTCAGTAGGTCACAGAAGTGTCATTGAATGGAAACCAAGTCACAAATCTTCAAGAGGTAGGTAGATGTCGCTTAAGCAGAGACTAGAGTTGTGCAAATAGGACCATCCAGAAACTCCAATGCAGGAATTGCCCTGGAAGATGAAACTTCTAACTAGCACTTGTCTGGTGGCTTCAGTTTCCGAAAAAAAGTCCCTAGCTGAGTCAGAGTTAGAGACTTTGGACTTACTTTAATTATTAGCCAGGAAAAGTTAGAGGAATTAAAACCTGCTCTGCCTCCCAGCCATACATACCACTACACTTGCACCTCACCATTAACTACATCATCCCAGCCCATTCAAGGGCCACCAGCCCCCATGGATCTCACATCCCTGTGCTGCAATGCTCCCTGATTTCCCATAGACACGCGACTCCTCCACTCCACCCCCTGACTTGACCTACAGCTCTACCCCAACCCCTTACAGACACCTGATTCCCTTCCCAAACTCAATCCCTGGCGCCCAGCTCAGTTGGCACCCTATCCACCCTTCCATTTGCCACCTAGCATCCATCCAACCCGTATATTTGCCACACTAACCTTATATACTTACCTTCTCATAGCAGCTATCAAAGTGACTTTAGGATCTATAAACTACAGGAATTAGTAATTATTGCTGTGAAGAGATGGTTGTGTTCTCTCTGCTGATCCTCTCTGTTACCACCTGCGTAGAATCCTGGACTTGACTGTGCTCCTTTGGCTGAGAAGACTCCTGGTTCCCAGGTTGGCACGGAACACTCTTCCACAAGTAAGTGACTAAACATCTTCACTAGTCGAGTTTGGAAATATGAAAATCTGACCCAGATCGAAAGATTCCGGCCAACGTTGCCTCTTTCTCCCTGAGTGCTGCTGGATCCATTAAATACTTCCCCTCTTTTTTATTTTTATTTCGGATTTTCAGCATTGCAATATTTGACCTTTTTTTGTCCAAAAACAAAAGCATGATTGCAAAATCACATCCACAAAAGAATTAGGGCAATAGGAGGCTACGAAGATCAGAATAACAGAACGAAGTACAGAAATGACTGAAGTTGAAATCAAGTGGAAGTTCAAGGCTCTGAGATGGGGAAGGCAGGAAATTTCCTGACTTGCCGATCACCTGCCTCAGTTAAAAATGTCCAGAATCACAGCACATTTGCCTGGGGGCTGATGGTGGTGGTGATGGTTCTAGCGTAAGGTGCCATCAGAAGCAGATGCTAGGAAGGCATAACTATGGGTGAGGGTCAAGGCACGTTGATTAGAAGGTGCAACCTGAGTTCTCAAAATGATATGAGGCTCTCTAATTCACACCAGCACGCCACTACCTATCCCTCAACGGACCCTCATGCCTCCATGCCAACTCATTTCCACACTACCACCTCCTATGAGTGGACCTAACCTCGATGCCAAATCAATGCCCAACAACCTATTACCCACAATGAAAACATCTTAGGTTCCATACGTAGATGAGAAAAAAAACCATACACATCTAAAAAAAAACTATTATAGCTCTCATTATGCAGGCTTGATTGCAAAAAAACTCCCCCATTCATGAAGTATCAAAGCTTTTAAATCTCCTCTTTAAAGTCTGTTATTTGTCACTTTTGAAACTCATCCCAGTCATTCAAGATGAACAGCCCTTAGGCAAATTTCAACAAGTAATTTTATTGAAACGGCTCAAATAAATGCTACATCAGCTGGACTGTCAATCAAAGTGCTTCAATAGAGTTTTCTTTAACAATCACTGATAGCCGCTGCCAATTAATTCTACAGTTTAAATAGTCAAATATTTTTTTAAAAATCTTTAGATTATAATAACCAAGAGATTTTATAAGCCCTTTAAGAGAGTTTCATTTATTCCATTGTAATTTTGGAGAGAATCAAGTTTAAGAAAATGCCAACTTTAGTATGAAATATTAAAAATATTTTTCATAACATTACAAATACTACATTAGTAAAACCATTCGACAAGACAATTAAAGACGATAGAAGAATCAAAACCACACTGAAACTACAACAGAGGAACAAGCCGTTTAGCTGATCCACTGCGTGATAATGTGTATCCTCCTTTTTCATTCTTCTGCGGTACTTTGGTTTCAGTGGCATGGCCGGTATTTGTTGTTTATCTCTAATTGCTACTAAACAAATTGGATATTGGGCAGGATTTGGGGTAAGTGGCTCTAAGCCCAGGTCAAGAGAGTGGTGTCAGTGTAGCACAGGTCACAAGGGGAGGCTGAGAGGTATTATGGGTCTGCTGGCAGCTAGCAGAATAGACACCCATGCAGCCAGATCGGGTGTCCGTAAGATATAAGCGCGGAATTAGGCCATGCAGCTGTCAACACTTTTTGTTTTATTCATTCACGGGATGAGGACATCACTAGGTAGGCAGCATTTATTGCCCAGAGAGCAGTTAAGAGTCACATGTAGGCCAGACCAGGTAAGGATGGCAGGTTCCTTCCCTAAAGGACATCAGTGAACCAGACGGGGTTTTCCAACAAATGACAATGGATTCATGGTCATCAGTAGACTCTTAATTCCAGATATTTTATTGAATTCAAATTCCACCATTCGCAACTGGATGTGGCAGGACTGCAGAGCTTAGATCTGATCTGTTGGTTGTGGGGTCGCTTAGCTCTGTCTATCAATTGCTGCTTTCGCTGTTTGGTGGGCAAGTAGTCCTGTTTGGTGGCTTCAACAGGTTGACACCTCATCTTCAGGTATGCCTGGAGCTGCTCCTGGCATATCCTGCACTTCCATTGAACCAGGGTTGATTCCCTAGCTTGATGGTAATGGTAAAATGGAGGAATTTTCCAGTCCATAGAGTTGCAGATCTTGTTTGATTTTTTATTGCTGCTGTAGGCTGAAGGCTTATAGAGCCTCATGGATGCCCAGTCTTGAGTTGCTAAATCTGTGCAAAGTCTGTCCCATTTAGCATGGTGATAGTGCCACACAACACGATGGAGGGTATTTGTAATTTGAAAGCAGGACTGCATCTCCACAAGGACTGTGCATTGGGCACTCTTACATACATCATGGACAGATGTATCTGCAGCTGGCTGATTGGTAAGGATGAGGTCAAGTATGTTTTTCCCTCTTGTTGGTTCCCTCACCACCTGCTGCAGACCCAGTCTAGCAACTATGTCCTTTAGGACCCGACCAGCTCGATCAGTAATACTGCTGCCGAGACATTCTGATGGCGGGACAGGGCATATCCATGGTTATGGCACTGTCTGGGACATTGTCTGTAAGTTGTGATTCCGTGAGTATGACTATGTCAGGCTGTTGCTTGACTAGTCTGTGAGACAGCTCTCCCAATAATCCACAGCTGTTAGTGAGGAGGACTTTGCAGGGTCAACAGGGCTGTTTCTGCCGTTGTCTTTTCCAGTGCTTAGGTCAATGCCAGGCGGTATGTCTGGTTTCATTTCTTTGTTGAAAGTTTGTAACGTTTGATACAACTGAGTGGCTTGCTAGACCATTTCAGAGGGCAGTCGAGAGTCAACAATATTGCTGTGGGTCTGGAGCCACATGTAGGCCAGACCAGATGAGAATGGCAGATATGAAGCGCTTTAATGAACCTGATGGGTGAATAGGGTTTCAATGTCATTATTCGACTCTCAATTCCAGACATTTATTGATTTTAAATTCCACCATCTGCGTGGTGGGATTTAAACCTGGGTCCCCGGAACATTTTGGATTAATAATCTAGTGATAATAGCACTGGGCCATCTGCCTCTCCAGGAGACAGTGTATTTTGTAGTTTGCGACACGGACTGACAATTGTCGAGGTACTTATCTTTCAGGAAGTATACTGGTGTTATGATAGGACAAGCTCCTTTGTTGATTTCAGCTTTTAGTAAATAGCATTCTGCCTTTTCAGGACAAAAGTTTGGAGATGAAGTTTAATGTAGGAAAGGATGAAGTCATGCACTTTAGCGGGGAGAATCAAAATGTAGGCTATTACTTAAATGAAGAGAGACTGCAAAAGAATTGCAGTGTGTGCTTGACGTGAGTGCTCTAAAGCATAAAACACAAGACGTCAGCATGCAGATACAGCATGTCATTCAAATTTTCACCTTTACTGTTAGGAGGTTGGAAATTCAAAGTAAAGAAGCTCTGTTTACCTGTACAGACTGTTGGTCACATCACACCTAGAGTTCTGTGTGTATGTCCCATAACCTTATTTAAGAAAGGCTACACTGGCATAAAGACAATTGAAATTCACAAGACTGATTCCTGGGATCAAAAGATTGGCTTATCAAGGACAGATGAACAGGTCAGGCACTTCTTCATTAGAGTTTGGAAGAATAAAGGGCAATCTTATTGAAACACACGGGATTCAGAGAGACGATGGCCTCGTGGTATTATTGCTAGACTCTTAATCCAGAGACGCAGAAAATGTTCCGGGGACCCGGAAACAAAACAACAAGATGAAAATAGAATTAAGAGTCCAACACTGACCATGGATACATTGTCGATTGTCGGAAAAACCCATCTAGTCCTTTAGGTAGGGAAACTGCCATCTTTACCTGGTCTGGCCCGCATGTGACTCTAGTCCTATAGTTATGCGGATGACTCTCAAACACCCTCTCAACAATTATGGATGGGCAATAAATGCAGGCCAAGCCAGCAACATCCTCATCCTTATATGAGAAAATTCCGAGGGGACTTGACATACAACAGACATGATGAAAAGAAATACAATGATCGATAACGCAGACGTGCATTCACGGCTGCATACTGGTATTGAATATAGGATATAATGAAAGTTATCTCACTGTAAATCACTGTGTCCCATGTAATTCAGCTACAAGTGATTTCATACTGTATTCAGTGAAAAAAAGAGGCTGATAATACGTAAAATTATTTGGAACAATTACGTTGAAATTCAACAGAAAACTTTATCACGATCCAGAAGAAACTTAAAATAGTTTCCAACATTCTATTTGTGAAACGACTGATAACTGTAATTGGCTAGTTTTAAAATAGCTGGCTGCAGACTAGGCTAGACATGATCAACTATCCTGTGGAACGCAACTTGTATTCTGGATTGGAGTCCCAGTCAAATGCAGGTCCTCACTCCATTCTGTATTAGGAATAGTCACCCAGCAGTGATTTGGTCTTGTTTGGCCACTTGTGATGTCAGCCATGATCGTATTGAATGGCGGAGCAGGCTCGAAGGGCCGGACGGCCTGCCCCTGCTCCTAGTTCTTATGTTCTATGTTTATTTAAATGGTCGTTGGATAAACATATGGATGATAATGGAACAGTGTAGGTTAGATGGGCTTCAGATTGGTTTCACAGGTCGGCTCAACATCGAGGGCCGAAGGGCCTGTACTGCACTGTAATGTTCTATGTTCTATGTTCTATGTTCTATGAGATAGTGCTAATTGGAGATCCTCTCTGCCAATAGAGATAAGGCAAAGAGAGAGTGTTTCCATCATGAGGTGAGGTGAGATGGACTTCCTCAGGAGGCTGCCTCATTCTGCTTGGCCTTTGATCCCTGGCATAAATTGAGTTTTTAATAAATTAGGATTGGCCAGTCAAGCGTGAAACTGCTCCACTATAGACTTGGCCATCTCAGAGATGATTAGGGGATAAACTGTTGGCAGTAAATCAGTAGGCAAGTGGCCCCAAATTATCTCCTGCTGCATATTGACAAAAAGACTTGGACCAGG
This sequence comes from Ginglymostoma cirratum, assembly GCA_024137785.1. NCBI lineage: Eukaryota > Metazoa > Chordata > Chondrichthyes > Orectolobiformes > Ginglymostomatidae > Ginglymostoma > Ginglymostoma cirratum. The sequence goes on from JAHRHZ010000033.1 coordinate 3,229,399, forward strand.
ATGTTTTTGTGTTGAGAAGCAATGTTTTAAGTGAATCTAGTTAGATTTCATGAGCTAAAATCTTGGGTCTCTCTGGAATCCAGAAGACCATAAGATGCAGGAGCGGTAGGAAGCCATTCAGCCCATCAAACATGCTTCATTGTTCAATGAGATCACGACTAATCTGATAATCCTCAATTCCATTCTCCTGCCATTTCCCCATAACCCTTGATTCCCTCACCTATTGTCACATGTATGTAAGAACAGTGAAAAGTTTTGTTTTGCGTGCAGTACAGGCAGATCATACAAGACAAACACAGGGTGATTGAACAGAGCGAGGATTACAATGTTATGGCTGCAGGTAAAGTGCGCAAAAAGCAAAGTCAGCATTAGATTTGAAATTTGAGAGGTCCGTTCAGAAGTCTAATCACAGCAGGGAAGACATTGTTCTTGAACATGTTGGAGTGTGTGTTTAAGGTTTTATATCTTCTGCCTGACGGAAGAGGTTGGAAGAGATTATAACCAGGGTGCGAGGGGTCTCTGATGATGTTGGCTGCTTTCTGAGGCGTCAAGAAGTGTAGATGGAGTTAATAGGTGGAAGGTTGGCTTCTGTGATGGTCTGAGCTGTGGTCCACAACTTTCTGTAGTTTCTTACGGTCCTGGACAGAGCAGTTGCCGTAGCAAGGTGTGATGCATCCAGACAGAATGCTTTCTATGGGGCATCTGTAGAAGTTGGTGAAGGTCCTTCCAGATAGGCCAAGTTTCCTTAGCCTCCTAATTAAAGATCTGTCTATATCAGCCTTTAATATACTTAACAATCCAACCTCAACAGCCTTCTGTAGTAAAGAATTCCCTGGATTCACTGCACTCAAAAGAAGAAATTCCTCCTCATTTATGTATTAAAAGTGTGAACCCTTATTGTAAAATTGTATTCCCTGGTCCTAAACTCTCCCACAAGATCTGGATACAACCTCTCCACATCTATCCTGCCAAGTCCTCTAAGAATCCAGTATGTTTCATTCAGGTCACCTCTTTACTACAATGTGTATCGCATTGGTGAGGCGGGGGGAATGCTGAAGGATGTCAGTGTTGGGATGTTGCTCACACAACTGGTCATCTTGTGGGCCCTGGTAGGGTGACCTGTTACCGATGGGAAAGCAGGCAAATAGATGTGTGAAGAGAGCTGTAGGAGGCTGACTGGAGTTTCCCAATCAGCCTCTGGTTTCCCAATGCAATGGGGAGCAGATTAACCACCTGAAACTTCTTGGCAGACAGGGTGCCAGTAGCAGAGGAAGTTCTATATGCAGTCTCTATGCATGCCTGGACAAGGGCATAGATAAGAGTCACTCTAAAGAGGCACTTTCCCATTTCCATGTCCCATCCACATTCCTGGCTGCCTTTTGTAACTGTTTTTTATTGACATTTTTATAAAGTGCCCCCTTTTACTTACCTTAGACTACATCTGGGTGCTTCTTTGAAGCTGGTAGGCCTCTGATTGGTCCTCCAGTTTAAGTCTCATTGCCATTTCCGGGTTCAGTCTCCTGAACATTCTGACTTTAATTGGCTAACAGGAGGGTCTCAGACCCAAAAACAAAGCAAATTCCACTTCCATAATGGAAGTTCAGCCCCATGAGCATGGAATCTCAGAAACTGGCACAGGTTTTGCTTCAGGGATGATTGGATAGAGTCATAAAATTGCACTATAAGTTTAGTGTCTGAGTAAGAATCCAATTCTAAACATTTTCCTTACAAATTAGATATTATTGACCAAACTAGCAGAGTGACATGTCTTTTACGAGGTGAGGGCAGGTCCTCTACTTTGTCCTGGTGTCAGGTTAAGCCCCAAACCTGGCTTCAGGCTACCTTTAGAATAAAGTTACAGCATTTCCATGAAATGAGTTTGTCAGGAACAATGCAAGCCAAAAGGATAGAACTGATATTGCAAGTCTCACAGGCTTAGTTGACCAAAGATATTTTTCAAAGAACAAAGAATGTTACGGCACAGGAACAGGCCTACAGCCCACGAAGCCTGCACCGACACAGGTGCCTTTCTAACCTTTTTCCCATGCTCTTCACAGTAACATCAGATCCTTTTAATTGATCTTTGCAGCATCGTAAAACTTCAGCTAGTGTTTCTCCCAACGAACTACCGTAACTTCACCAGAAATCCTGGTGTTATGACATAAACAGCTTTTTTTAACTTATAGCCCCCAGCACCTGCTACACTTTCACCAAGGTGAAAAGTACAACAGCAATATGGAAATATTTCTGTGACAAATTCTCTCCTTTTGTCAACAGTTGTAGACACTAAACAATTGCAATGATTAGGCTTTGTGACACTATGGTATTTCTGGGTTCAAGTCTCACCCACCTCAGACTTATGCTGTAATGTGTCTGAGTAGGTTGATTAAAAATATCTATGATAGTAGATATATCTACAATAGAAATGGTTGGAGATCAAGTAAGTTCTAACGCAGCAATTGTTTAAATGTAACAATAACTGGAGTGAGCTACTGTTGAGATAACAAGGTGTAGAGCTGGATGAATACAGCAGGCCAAGCAGAAGGGCCTAGGCCTGAAACATTAGCTTTCCTGCTCCTCCATTGCTGCTTGGCCTGCTGTGTTCATCCAGCTCTACACCTTGTTATCTCAGATCCTCCAGCATCTGCAGTTCCTACACACTCTATAATCAGCTTTGATATTGCAGAACATCACGTTCATGGCCTTTACAAAGTTTTAGCTGTTTGTTACTGTTGGATCGAGGTATGTGGAGTAACTTAAAAGCTCTAATTAAATGCTATTCCAGTAAAAGTTCAAAAATCACTTGTTACTGATGGTGATAGCAAGGTGTAGAGCTGGATGAACACGGCAGGCCAAGCAGCATCAGAGGAGCGGGAAGGCTGGCGTTTCGGGCCTTTCTGAAGAAGGGTCTAGACCCAAAACATCAAGCTTTCCTGCTCCTCTGATGCTGCTCGGCCTGCTGTGTTCATCCAGCTCTACACCTTGTTATCTCAGATCCTCCAGCATCTGCAGTTCCTACTACCTCTGAGCTATTGTTGAACCTGCACTGAGATACCAACATATCTTGAATTTTTTTTTAAAATGTTAGTGTAAATATTGTTACTGTGCGGTGGCAGCATATGGAAATTGTTGACTGTGATTTAATGGCAGTATTTGTTTATTAAGGCATTCCTCATTTCTAAACTTACGTTTCTCAGCCAAGGTTGTTTCGCTACAACTCGCAGTTGCTGCTAATGAGTAACAAAAAAGGTTAGGACAAAGTAAACTCCACTGCCGACAGATCATAAAGCGATCTTTCTCCCCAAACCTCCAGAAAAGATTGAATTAATCCGGAGTACCGTTTCACAGATGTTAATAATACTCTAATATCCTGCCCAAATGACCATTTTCCATGTTTGTTGTTGGATACGGATGACCTTGCCAAGGCCGCAATGAAAGCCCATTCCTAGTTGCCCAGTGAAGGAGTAGATGGGGCATTTCATTGACCTGCTGTATTTTTTATGCCGGTAGCTCTCACACATTGGCATTATCGTCAAGAAAAAAGTTGCATTTATATGATGCCTTTCACACCTAAGGGCAGCTCAAAATGCTTCATCACTGATGATGTTTGAAGTGTAGTCACTGAAATAATGTAGGCAGCCACTCTGTGATGATGATAGGAACTGGATCATTTGCAATTGAGGGCAAGACAGCAGACAGATGGCCTCTGTACTTTGTTGGGGCAGTTGTATGGGCCATCTATCCATCTGAGAGGGGCAGATATGGCTTCAATTTAATGCTTCATCTGAAAGATTACGCTCTATATCACTGCGTGGGAAATTGTCAGCTGAGATCTTGTACAAAAATCTCTGGAGTGGGACTTGACACCACATCCTTCTGACCTGAGATGAGCATTAGCAGTGCCATGATGGACGTGCACACGTCACGACATCTAAACCCAGTCTGTCATCCTTAATATCCACACACTGCAGCGTTACCCTGCAAAACAGGCTGGAGGAAGCACTCCTTCAAACAACTAGAATTGACACAGTGACCACTAAAGAGCAGATAACTCCATTTATATTGGGTTGTTTTGGTCCTTAAAGCAGTGCATTTATGCCTCTGTTAATTACGTTATTAGCATTTGCAACATGTTTTTAAAAACACAACCAAGCTTTCACTTGCCAAATTGTTAACTTACCACCTCCCACTGCTCCTGCAGGTTGCTCTACAAGAAAGAACAAGGCCATAAATCAACAAAAAGCATCCACAATAAAGCTAACTAGAGAATGGAAAATACTTAAGGTTTCTGTGTTAAAGGCAGAGTTCAATTTGAAAAGTGTAGAATAATTTACAGATGATGTAGATGGGAGTTGCACATGATGATCCTGGAGAATCCCCATCACAGCAAACTCCAAAGAACTTACCTGGCAAGTACAGAGCACTTTCTCTCTGTCCTGGTTTGTTACAGGTTTGATTTCAGAATTTTTGAATTTTGTTTTAAGCAAAAGAATTAAGGGATGTGGGCCAAAGGCAGGTCTATGGAGTTAGGTCATCGATCAGCCATGGTGTCATTGAATGGTCGAACAGGATGGAGGGGCTGGATGACCGACTTCTGTTCCTATGTTTCCAAATGATCCTAACTCCACTGCTCCTTGTGCACTTGATGCAAAAATAAAAGCAATTAACCGGCATGAACCTCCTCCCACACATATAAATAGTGAAAGCAACATTAACACATGGTATGGAATTCTACAAATAAAGTAAGAAAGCAGTGTATGAAGACTGTGTAGCTATTGACCTCCTCCAGTGCACTTTAATGTCCATTTAGGTAATGGCTGATCTGTAACTGAGCTCTGTTTAGTTGCCTATTTTCCAAATTCCTTAATATCCTTGAGCAAATCAATGGCAGATGCAGTATAATTGGGATAAATGTGAGGTTATTCACTTTGGAAGCAAAAACAAGGTGGCAGATTACTACCTGAATGGCTGTAAATTGGGAGAGAGGAGTGTGCAGCAGGACCTGGGTGTCCTTGTGCACCAGTTGCTGAAGGTAAGCATGCAGGTACAGCAGGTGGTAAAGAAGGCAAATGGCCTTCATTGCAAGAGGTTTTGAGTACAGGAGCAGGGATGTGTTGTTGCAGTGATACAGGGCCTTGGTGAGACCACACCTGGAACATTGTGTGCAGTTTTGGTCTCCTTTTCTGAGGAAGGATGCTCTTGCTCTTATAAAATAAAAGACTCATAAAATTCTAACAGGACTGGACAGGGTAGGTGCAGGGAGGGATTTTCTGCAATTAGCGCACTGCCTGACTTTTTGGTTTTGTGGGTCAAACTGCACAACAAGGCAGAATACTTACAAATTAACACTGAGCACCAACGAACAATCACATAAGGAATCTGGCACCAGACCTGGACCCCCATGCTTCCTGTTAATTAGGCCTCCTACAGATTGTCTCTTTCTCATATTTCCCTTTAGCATTGCAGCCTCACAGCGCCAGGGTCCCGGGTTCGATTCCAACCTCCGGTGACTGTCTGTGTGGAGTTTGCACATTCTCCTCGTGTCTGTGTGGGTTTCCTCCGGGTGCTCAGGTTTCCTCCCACAGTCCAAAGATGTGCAGGCTAGGTGGATTGGCCATGCTAAATTGCCCGTAGTGTTCAGGGGTGTGTGGGTTATAGGGGGATGGGTCTGGGTGGGATGCTCCAAGGGTCGGTGTGGACTTGTTAGGCCGAAGGGCCTGTTCCCACACTGTAGGCATTCTAATTCTAAAAAAAAATAAATTTCTTGAAAATTCATCCATTTTCTGTCACTGTGAAAAGGCAAGATCAGCCACGAACCCCACTTCTGTCTCTGGTGGTGGCAGCTATTTTCAGGCTGGTGTGAGTTTGAGTGAAAACTCCCCAGGGCCCCACTCCAGGCCATGTCACTGGTTTCCTAACTACGTCTCCCAACGGCCCCAATCCCTCTCTTTCTTTTAATTATCGGCTTCCGTTCCTCAGCTTCCTCTCAACAGTATTGCTAATTCATAATTTTGAGCCTCGAACAGAGCCAGCCAGCATGACAGCTGTTCATCCAAACATCAATATTCATCTCTAGAGGAGTCTCAGCAGCAAGCATGGGAGAGAGGGTATCTGTGATTGAACTGATCCTGTCTCTGGCACAGGTTATTGCTACAATCAGAGCTGTGCATTGCTTTCCCATTCCCATTGATGCTTCATTTGAATTATCAAGGAGACATAATGCAAGGTAATTTGTACCGGGTGAACCTTCGCTCTTTTTATTTCCCCCTTTCTGTTTCACGGGCTCTTTTGCAGATTGCGAGGGTGAATTCTTTTATCACTCCTGTATAAGGTGAATCCCATACCCAAAAAATATGTGTTAACCTCAAGTATCAAATCTCAACTGGCTCAATATGTGCAGACCACAAATCAGAGAACTTAATATTGTGCATGGCACTTTCTAAAAGTGCAATTTTTAAAAATTTTACTGCACAATTTTTAACTTACCACCTCCCACTGCTCCTTCAGGAGACGCTGTGAGAGAGAAAAAGGCAATAAATCAACACAGCGCTCACAAAGTAAAGTTATGCAAAGTTCTGAAAATATTGGATGTTTCAGTGTTGACTGCATTACTCAAATTGAAAATGAATGTAAAACACAAAAAGAAACGGTACTTCCGTGGATTGCTGGTGCCTGAGTTGTAAAATTTTTAGAGTGTATCCTTTTTCACCGTCTGTTGTTCAAAATAGCAGTTTTATCATTTGCAGGGGCTTTCATGGGCTGGTTAAAATTCTATTTCTGAGCGTTATGATTTAGCAAAGATGCTAGGCACTGTGTAAAGAATATTTTTTTAGAATAGCTTTGCCCAAGCTCCAGTCTCAACTTTTTACATCTTCATAGTTCTGAGGAGCACTATTAACAGCAGATTAAACACAATGAAGCTCTGAAATTAAACTATTGCCCACTACAATCAAATAGCAACCTCGACAGGTAGCAAACCAAAGCATCAGAGCACAAGTCACTGACGACACAATTCCTTCTTTCATTTCAGATGGAATTTACCATCTCCAAATTTCGTCATGCAATTGCCACAATTTAACAGCCTTCAGCCTACATGCAGGGAATTTTTTTTTCTGTATTCATTCACAGGATGAGGGTGTCGCTGGCCAGGCAGCATTTATTGCCCACCCCTAATTGCCCAGAGGGCAGTTAAGAGTCAACCACATTGCTGTGGGTCTGGAGTCACATGTAGACCAGACCAGGTAAGGATGGCAGTTTCCTTCCCTAAAGGGCACTAGTGAACCAGATGGGTTTTTCCAACAATTGACAATGGATTCATGGTCATCGTCAGACTCTTAACTCCAGAAACCTATTAAATTCAAATTCCACCTTCTGCTGAGGCAGGATTTCAACCCGGGTCCCCAGATCATTATCTGGGTCTCCATCTTAACAGTCCAGCAATAATACCACTATGCCATTTCACCTCCCCCAACCGCCCCCCCCACACCCCCACAAAACACAGAAACACTGGATATATGGAATACTGCAAATAGGAAAGGAAAATAAGAGTAACAGTTGTTAATGAGGTCCTCAAGCATGTTCAGGTATTCACTTGAATAAAGGTTGATCTGTAGTTAAACTCTATTTAGTCCATCTCGGGCTTTATTCCTTAATCTCCTTGCCCAACAAACATCTATCAATCTTAGTATGAAATTCCCTTGACCGTTGAAGTGTTCCTTGACTGGGAGAGGACATTCCTGTCTGGCGATTGTTGCAAGGTGCCCAATCATCTATTGTCATAGCTTCTGCATGGTCTTGCCAATTTACCATGCCTCGGGGCTTCCTTGCCTGCAATGTATGAGGTCGACAACCCTGGCTGAGTCACATGAGTACCTGCTATGTTCATGCTAGGTGGTGTTCCCACTTGTGATGATAGTGTCCATGTTGACGATCTGACATGTCTTGCAGAGGTTACAGTGGCAGGGTTGTGCCGTGGCACCTACAGACACCGAAAGACACCCTCTTAAGAATGGAATTTGACACTCAACTCATCAATTACCAGTTCCGATATGCCACAGTGAAAAACCGCAGATACTTATGTGACTCAGCCAATGTTGTCTAGCTCATATGCTGCAGGCAAGGATGCCGCAAGACATGGCATATTGGTGAGACCATGCAGACACTACGATAATGGATGAATGGACACCACACAACAATTATCAGACAGAAATGTTCCCTCCCACTGGGGGAGCACTTCAGCGGTTAAGGACATTCAGCCTCTGATCTTCGGGTAAATGTTCTCTGAGGTGACCTTTGAGATACACAACAACGCAGAGTCACTGAGCAGAGACTGACAGCAGTGATTTTGGGTTGATGTCATTCTAATTGTAAATCCACCACATTGTTCTGTATTTGTTAAATCTTCCTTCCTGTCCTGTTTTGACACCATCACCTTGGTAACTCGTTATGATCTCTCTACCTTAATTAGTTTGTTAGTTGTTACATTGGTTAGACCTTTAGCATGTGACTCGCGTACCTATCATGTTATTCCAGCCTTTTGGTTTGTCTCCAGCACCATTTTATTTTGTAATTATAACTCTGCCTCAATTAACCGGATCATGGGTCATCCCTATTCAGCTGGTGACACTTTACTCACACCCTCTAACACTTTTGATCACCTGCATAGACTTGTTATTTGGCCTGCTGACACTCCATTCGCACCATTTGTATGATTCTTTGATCTCTCTGCCTATAAATTCTGTGCCTGCGTGCTTTTCTTCACTTCACCAATGAAGGAGCAGTGCTCCAAAAGCTTGTGATTTCAAATCAGTCTGTTGGACCGTAACCTAGTGTTATGTAACTTCTGACATCATCCAAAGTCAATTTATCTTTTCTTAAGTCCAGTGTCCAAACCTTAAAATAGTACTCAGTATTGGATTGTACCAAATCCTATACACCTGTGTGACCAATTCCTTATTTTTGATTTGTAACTCCCTTGAAAGAAAAGAAAATATTGCACTTGTCTTTTCAATTGTGTTTTGTTTCGGTGCAATAGGTTTCATTTTAGTGATTTGCAGCTTTCAGTTCTAATACCAGATTCCAATTCAGAGTTGAGTAAATATTTAAATTCATCCTGTAAAAATAACTGAAAACTTGGGCCCGTAGCATCAGTTGTCCTGTGGTTCTAGTATCTGACAATGTCGACTCACTCCCTCAGACGAGGGCGTGTCTGCCAGAAGTGTGAGCTGGTACAGTCATACAGCATGGACACAGACCCTTCGGTCCAACCAGTCCATGCCAACCATAATCCCAAACTAAACTAGTCCTGCGCTTGGCCAATATCTCTCCAAACCTTTCCTATTCATGTACTTATCCAAATGTCTTTTAAACGTTGTAACCATCACCTTGTCAGGATGCTCATTCCACAAACGAACTACCCCCAGTGTAGAAAAATTGCTCCTCATATCTTTTTTAAATCTTTCTCCTCTGACCTTAAAAATATGCCCCCTGCTCTTGAAATACCCCACCCTAGGGAAAAGACACTTGCCATTCACCTTATCTATACCTCTGGTGATTTTATAAACCTCTACAAGGTCCCATAATTTTATAAACCTCTATGAGAACATTCCTCAACCTTCTACGCTCCAGTGAATATAGTCCCAGCCTATCCAGCCTTTCCTCCTACCTCAAACCCTCCATTCCTGGCAATATCCTTGTGAATCTTTGCTGAACCCTCCCCAGATCAATAGTATCCTTCCTATAACAGGGCGACCAGAACTGGACACAGTACTCCAGAACAGGCCTCACCAACGTCCTGTACAACCCCAACATGACGTCCCAACTCCTATACCCAAAGTTCTTAGCAATGAAGGCGAGTGTGCTAAACACCTTCTTAATCACCCCATCTACAAGTGATACAAACTTCAAAGAATTATGCATCTGAACCACTAGGTTTCTCTGTTCTACAAAACTACCCAAGGCTCTACCATTAACTGTATAAGTCCTGCCCTTGTTTGCTTTACCAAATTACACTCCATCTGCCACTCATCAGCCCATTGACCCAACTGATCACGATTATTTCTTCACCAATTTGGGTGTCATCCGCAAACTTCCCAACCACACCTTCTATATTCTCATCTAAATCATTTATATAAATGACAAACAAAAGTGAGCCTGGCACCAATCCCTGTGGAACTCTGCTGGTAACAGGCCTCCAGTCTGAAAAACAGCCCTCTATCATCACTGTCTCCTGCCACTAAGCTAATTTTGTATTCAATTGGCAAGATTACCCTGAATCCCATGTGATCTAACTTTACTGATTAGTCTACCATGCAGAACCTTGCCAAAGGCTTTACTTAAATTTAAATAAAATACGTCTGCCACTCTGCTTAAGTCTGCCTGAACTCAGTCACTTTACTTTAAATCTAAATAAAAAATGTCTGCCGCTCTGCCCTTAACTCGATTACTTCCTCCAAAAACTCAACCAAGTTTGTGAGACATGAATTCCCTTGCAGAAAACCGTGCTGACTATCCTTAATTATTCTTTGCCTCTCCGAATTCATATAAATCCTATCTTTCAGAATCACCTCCAACAGATCACTCACCACCAAAGTCAGACTTACAGGCCTGTAGTTCCCAGCCGCTATAACTGACGGTGTGATTATTTCCCTGATGTGGTCTGTGTATATACACGTGTATTAAAAGATGACCAGGCATCCAGCAGAAGAAACCTTCCTGTTGATTTTATTTAAAGGGACAATTATAACATGCAGGTAATGTACACTTGGCCTACTTCTGCTTTAGCTAGGTTTGTCGAAGTGCACTGGGCTTTGTTTGGAGCAGGTACACATATTTAGGGAAGGAGGAAACATGATTCGATGATCCAACTCTGGATGAGTTTTGAGCACTCTTTGCAATTCCTCTGGAGCTACAAAAAGACTAGCATGTGCTTCTGGTTAAGGCTAACCCCATGATGTTGCTAATGGAGGATTCATCTGTGATGATGTTGGTGAATGCCAAGGAGAGATGGGTAGACTTCCTTTAATTGGAAATGGTCACGGCCTGGTACTTATATAGTGTAAACATTGCCACTTCTCAAACCTAACTGTCTGCATGTTCTTCAGGTCCTACATATGGACACAGGCTATGAGGTGCCACTGTGTAATCTTCCCCATTTCTGACTTTAGGATGGAAGGAATATCATTTATTGAACAGCTGAAGATGGTTGGGCCAAAGACATTTCTTGGGAACCTCTTGCAGTGGAGTGCCATGTGGCCAATCATGCTCATCATCTCAAACTTCTCTTCAAACAAGCGTTATTACCGAGTGCCAATCTTCTGCTTTTTATCCATACCCTTGCACACAACTTTGACCCAAGAAATCAACCAGGTCCTTCTTTCATGCCTCAACTGAGCCAGCCTCCACCACACTCCCACAACAAAGAGATCTAGGGGTAGAGGTTCATAGTTCCTTGAAAGTGGAGTCACAGGTAGACATGAGATAACAAGCATGGGGCTGGATGAACACAGCAGGTCAAGCAGCATCGTAGGAGCAGGAAAACTTGACGTTTCGGGCCTAAACCCTTCATCAGAAATGGGGGAGGGGAAGAGGGTTCTGAAATAAATAGGGAGAGAGAGGGAGGCAGATAGAGGATGGATAGAGGAGAGGATAGGTGGAGAGGAGGCAGACAAGTCGAAGAGGCGGGGATGGAGCCAGTAAAGGTGAGTGTAGGTAGGGGGGTAGGGAGGAGATAGGTCAGTCCAGGGAGGAAGGACAGGTCAAGAGGGCGGGATGATGTTAGTAGATAGGAGATGGGGGCACATCTGCCAATGTGGTATACTGCATCCGCTGTACCCGTTGTGGCTTCCTCTACATCGGGGAAACCAAGCGGAGGCTTGGGGACCGCTTTGCAGAACACCTGCGCTCAGTTCGCAACAAACAACTGCACCTCCCAGTCGTGAACCATTTCAACTCCCCCTCCCATTCCTCAGATGACATGTCCATCCTGGGCCTCCTGCAGTGCCACAATGATGCCACCCGAAGGCTGCAGGAACAACAAATCATATTCAGCCTGGGAACCCTGCAGCCCAATGGCATCAATGTGGATTTCACAAGCTTCAAAATCTCCCCTCCCCCAACCGCATCCCAAAACCAGCCCAGCTCATCTCCACCTCCCTAACCTGTTTTTCCTCTCACCTCAAGCCACACCCCTCACAGGTAGACATGATGTTGAAGGAGTGCTTGCTTTCATCTGTCAGAGTGTTGAGTAGAGGAGTTGGGATGTCTTATTGCAGCTATATCTGATATTGGTGAGGCCGCATTGAGAGCACTGCAGACAGTTTTGGTCACCTACTGTTGAAAGTCTATTATTAAACTGGAATAAGTGCAGGAAAGATTTACTGGGATACCACCTGGGCTGGAAGGTTTGAGTTATAAGGAGATACTGGATAAATTGGGACTTTTCTCTGTAGAGAACTGAGGGGTGACCTTATAGAGGTCTATAAAATCACGCGAGGCATAGGTAAAGTAGATAGCTGACAGTTTTTCCCCAGGGTAGGGGAGCCTAAAACTAGAGGGCATTGGTTTAAGGCGAGAGTGGAAAGATATAAAAGGGTCCAGAGGGGCAATTTTCTTCAGGGGGTTTGTGAGCATTTGGAATGGATTGCCAGAAGTAATGGTGGAGGCGAGTACAGCTTCAACATATAACAATCATTTAAACAGGTACATGGATAGGATAGGTATAGAGGGATGTGGAGTATCTGTAGCAAATGGGACTAGTTTAATTGTGAAAATTGGATGGCATGGATAAGTCGGGCCAAAGAGCCTGTTTTCATGCTGTAAACCTCTATGACTCTACGACGTCTAGGCAGTGCAATCCACACTCTAACTGCTCACTGAGTGTAAAGTTTTTCTGACGTCACACTTGCTTCTTTTGTACATCACTGTAAAGTATGCTCCCTCATTCTTGTTCCTTTTATGAGCAGGAACAGTTAATTTACTTCCAACAACCACAAATATTTTCCCTTGTTTTCCCCAGTTCCGATCGATTTCAATTTTGTGAGGCTCATTGGTACTTCTCCATGTAAACAGATGTCACTTTTACCTCATCTCTTGTATTCAGTTGTTTGTCCCTGGCTTTTTAACAGATTTGGCACAAGCACAAACCAACGTGACCCTGGCACAACCCAGGCCAAGCAGCGTATTGCTATGTATATGTTATTCGATAGCGCTATTCACAATGTCTTCCATCACTTTACCAATGCTTGACAGTAGACTGATGGAACAGTCATTGCAAGAATCTGGCAATGGTTTTTCTGAAAAAGGGTCCAGACCCGAAACGTCAGCTTTCCTGCTCCTCTGATACTGCTTGCATTCCCCATGCAGATGACCTAAAGGCCCTCTGCTTCTTCTTGTTCCGCAGGCCTGACCAGTCCCCCTCCACTGATACCCTCATCCGCTTAGCCGAACTCGTCCTCACCCTTAAAAACTTCTCCTTCAATTCCTCCCACTTCCTACAGACAAAGTGGGTGACCATGGGTACCCGCATGGGCCCAAGCTATGCCTGCCTCTTTGTAGGTTATGTGGAACAAACCCTCTTCCAAAGCTACACTGGTCCTAAACCCCACCTCTTCCTCCGTTACATCGATGACTGTATCGGCGCTGCCTTGTGCTCCCGCGAGGAGCTCAAACAGTTCATTCACTTCACCAACACCTTCCACCCCAACCTTAAGTTCATCTGGACCATCTTTGATACCTCTCTCTCCTTCCTGGACCTCTCTGTCTACATCTCTGGCATCCACTTGGAAACCAATATCCATTTCAAGCCGAGATAACAAGGTGTGGGGCTGGATGAACACAGCAGGCCAAGCAGCATCATAGGAGCAGGAAAGCTTTCTTTTCCCTGCAACCGCAGGAAGTGCTACACCTGCCCCCACACCTCCTCCCTCATCCCAATCCCAGGCCCCAAGAAAACCTTCCACATCAAACAGATGCTCACCTGCACATCTGCCAATGTGGTATACTGCATCCGCTGTACCCGTTGTGGCTTCCTCTACATCGGGGAAACCAAGCGGAGGCTTGGGGACCACTTTGCAGAACACCTGCGCTCAGTTCACAACAAACAACTGCACCTCCCAGTCGCGAACCATTTCAACTCCCCCTCCCACTCCTTGAACGGCATGTCCATCCTGGGCCTCCTGCAATGCCACAGTGATGCCACCCGAAGGCTTCAGGAACAGCAAATCATATTCAGCCTGGGAACCCTGCAGCCCAATGGTATCAATGTGGATTTCACAAGCTTCAAAATCTCCCCTCCCCCAACTGCATCCCAAAACCAGCCCAGCTCGTCCCTGCCTCCCTAACCATTTCTCCCACCTCAAGCCCCACCCCCATCTCCTACCCACTAACCTCATCCTGCCTCCTTGACCTGTCCATCTTCCCTGGACAGACCTATCCCCTCCCTAACTCCCCACCTACATTCAGCTTTACTGGCTCCAATCCCGCCTCTTTGACCTGTCTCTCTCCTCTCCATCTATCTTCTCCTTTATTCATCTTCTATCTGCCTCCCCCTCTCTCCCTATTTATTTCAGAACACCCTTCCCCTTCCCCATTTCTGAAGAACGGTCTCAACCCGAAACGTCAGCTTTCCTGCTCCTCTGATGCTGCTCGGCCTGCTGTGTTCATCCAGCTCTACACCTTGTTATCTCAGATTCTCCAGCATCGGCAGTTCCTACGACCTCTGGAAAAGAATAGGCCTGGTCCACATGTTGAAGTTTTAAATTAGGACATGGCCAATTTTGACGGTATTGGATAGTTACCTTCAAAAGTTGTTTGAGGGAGGCTGTTCGCAAGTAAAAGAACAACTGGCAAGTGGGAGGCTTTCAAAAACTAGATAACGAGAGTTCAGGGACAGCATGACCCTATTAGTGTGAAGGGCAAGGCTGGGTGAACACTGGATGACTAGAAATTTTGACACTCTGGCCAAGAAAAGGAAGGCATATATCAGGTACAAACAGATGGGATCAAGTGAATCCCTCGAAAAGTATAGGGGATGTAGGAGTACACTCAGGAAGGAAATCATGAGGGCAAAAAGACAACATGAGATAGCTTTGGCAGATAAGGTTAAGGAGAATCCAAAGAGATTCTACAAGTATATTAAGAGCAAAAACATAAGTACAGAGAGAAATTCATCAGGCCGAAGTACAAAGGGATCTGGGAGTGCTAGTGCAGGATTCTCTAAAGGTTAACTTGCAGGTTGAGTCTGTGATTAAGAAAGCGAATGGAATGTTGTCATTTATCTCAAGGGGGTTGGAATATAAAAGCAGCGATGTGCTTCTGAGACTTTATAAAGCTCTAGTTAGGCCCCATTTAGAATACTGTGTCCAATTTTGGGCCCCACACCTCAGGAAGGACATACTGGCACTGGAGCGTGTCCAGCGGAGATTCACACGGATGATCCCTGGAATGGTAGGCCTAACATACGATGAACGGCTGAGGATCCTGGGATTGTATTCATTAGAGTTTAGAAGGTTGAGGGGAGATCTAATAGAAACTTACAAGATAATGCATGGCCTAGAAAGGGTGGACGCTGGGAAGTTGTTTCCGTCAGGTGGGGATACTAGGACCCGTGGGCACAGCCTTAGAATTAGAGGGGGTCAATTTAGAACGGAAATGAGGAGACATTTCTTCAGCCAGAGAGTGGTGGGCCTGTGGAATTCATTGCCACGGAGCGCAGTGGAGGCCGGGACGTTGAATGTCTTCAAGGCAGAGATTGATAAATTCTTGATCTCGCAAGGAATCGAGGGCTACGGGGAGAGTGCGGGTAAGTGGAGTTGAAATGCCCATCAGCCATGATTAAATGGCAGAGTGGACTCGATGGGCCGAATGGCCTTACTTCCACTCCTATGTCTTATGGTCCAATAGGGCCCCTTAAAGATCAATGAGGCCATCTATGTGTGGAACACGGGAGATGGGTGAGATCCTAAGCAAATATTTTGCATCAGTGGAGGAAGTCATGGAAACTATGGAACATGAGAAAATAAAGCATGATGTCTTGAAATGAGTCCACATTACAGAAGAGGAGGTGCTGAAGGGCTTAAAACTCGTAAAGGTAGATAAATCCCCAGGACCTTGTTTAGTGTATCCCAGGGCATTGTAGAAAGCCGGGGAAGAAGTTGTGGGAACCCTAGTGAAGATATTTGTATCATTGACTGCCACTGGTGAGGTGTTGGAAGACTGGAGGGAGGCTAATGTTATGACATTAATTCTGAAACATTGCAAGGAAAAGTCAGCGATGGGTAGGTTGTTGAAGGAGATTCTGAGAGACAAGAGCTACATGTTCTTGAATAGAATGGTCATTTATTGTCACACGTATTTTTTACAAAAGAGAAAGTGAAAAGTGTTTAAGTCACCATACCATGGTGCCTACATTAATAAACGGAAGGCATAGATAAGAAAAAGGAATGCAGACAAAGTCCATATCAGTTCGATTTGTGGCTCCGGGGTTTGGGAAAGACAGTAATTCTGCAAGACCGCCACGTTGGGCCACTGGAATACTGGGCCACAAGATTCTGGTAAGACATACCAGGGCAGGACTTACACAGTAATTGGTAGGCCCCTAGGGTGCGTTGTTGAACAGAGAAATCTAGGGGTGTTGGCGCATACTTCCGTGAAAGTTGCATCATAGGTAGACAGGGCGGTGAAGAAAGTGTTTGGCACATTTGGCTTCATCGGTCAGGGCATTGAGTACAGGAGCTGGGATGTCATGTTACGGCTGTATAAGACATTGGTAAGGCCACATTTGGAGTAGTGTACACAGTTCTGATTGCTCTGTTATGGAAGGATGATATTAGACTGGAAAGGGTACAAAAATGATTTACAAGGATATTACCAAGACTGGAAGGTTTGAGTTATGAGGAGAGTCTGGATAGACTGGGAATTATTTCCCTGGAGCGTCAGAGGCTGAGCGGTGACTTTCTGGAGGTTTATAAAATCATGAGGGGCATAGATAAGGTGAATAGCCAAGGTCCTTTCCCCAGGGTAAGGGGGTCCAAAATGAGAAGGCATAGGCTTAAGGTGAGAGGGGAAAGATTTAAAAGGGACCTGCGGAGCAACTTTTTTGCACAGGAGGTGGTGCATCTATAGAACGAGCTGCCAGAGGAAATGGTAGTGATGGTTACAATTTAAACGTTGATGGGAAAGGTTTAGAGGGACATGGGCCAAATGCAGGCAAACGGGACCAGTTCAATTTAGGAAATCTGGTCGGCATGGATGAGTTGGGCCAAATGGTCTGTTTCCGTGCTCTATGACTGTGAGGGGTTAAGGGTTGTAGTTGAATAAATTTACCTGCAGTCTCATGCATTTACCCGTTTTGAGCTGTCACTTCCACTCTGAATCTATCATCTTTGCCACACTGGTAGCGTCATTCAAAAAAAGAGAGAGAAAACAACCTCAAAGTGAATGTGGGAAGTTTGCATCCGTGACAGGTGGATTGTTGAAATTGAAGCCAAATAGGATTTACCCTCATGTTGGTTCCCTCACTACTTTCTACGGACTTAGTCCAGCATGTTGTCCTTTAGAATTTGGATAGCTTGATCATTTGTGTGCTAGTCAGCCACTATTCGTGATAGGCAGTGAGGCCTCCCATCAATTAGGGGTGGCACCGTGGCTCATAGTGCCAGGAACACAGGTTCAATTTCCAGCCTCGGGCGAATGTCTGTGTGGAGTTTACACATTCTTCCCGTGTCTACGAGGGTTTCTTCTGGGTGCTCTGGTTTCCTCCCACAGTCCAAAGATGTGCAGGTTAGGTGAATTGGCCATGCTAGATTGCCCATAGTGTCCAGGGATGTGTAGGTCAGGTGGATTAGCCATGGGAAATGTCTGGTTACATGGATAGGGTTGGGGGGGGGGGTGAGTCTGGGTGGGATGGTCTTCTGAGGTTTGGGGTGGACATGTTGGGCCAAATAGCCTGTTTTCACATTGTCGGTATTCTATTGCATGGATCTAAAACATGCTCTTTCACCTTGTTAGGCTCAGTGCTTACAAGCTCAATATGGAGGTATGCTGATTTACCAAGTTAGGGAGGTCTCTCTTGCTCACGCTCCTCATGATGCCAAGATCCGATGGCAACCAATGTCAATGTTGATGACCTTCAGGCCACATCACATCTTCCCCAAAATGCCTCAGTCACCACACCAGCAGGTGGCAGAGGTTATCAGCTATTTATTGGAAGGGGTACTAGCTGCTGGCAACACACTGACTCAGAGCCTAGGATTTGAGAGGGACTCCGGGCCACAGATGAGTACGGCTGTGATGATGGTCAAGGAATTACGGTGTTGGGAGGGGTAGATATTTGGAGGGCAATAGCTTGCCTCGGATCCTCCCTTCTCATTGCTAGGTTCCTGGCAACAAGAGAAATCTGTCCCTTGCCCCTCCTGGCCCTCTGTCTTCCAACATGGCTATTGCCACAATCACTTCTGACTGAATTCAAACAGTGATGGGAAGGGGCCCTTAAGTGTATATTACTTGGCCGCTTAAAACCCTCAACTGGCAATGGTGAGAACCCGAACAATGAATCTTCCTGTTCCAGGCTTAATTGAGCTGGTGGCAGGAAAGGATGATGCCTCAGCTGGCACCTTCCTGCCAATTTAAATGATTCCCACTCCCTGCGGGTGAGACTATTACATACATCTAGGAAGTTAAACTAATCCCTGGGGCATTGGAGTAGGATGGAGCCATTAAGCTCCTCAGATCTGCCTTGATATTTTACCTCATGGCTCATTACCCCAATGCCATATCCCCACACATCTCTCGATGTCAGTATTAGGAAGAAATCTATCAATCTTTGTCTAAACTTACTTAATATCCCTCGGTCACATGCAAAGGGACACCTTATATTTCCAAAAGGGTTACCTGGCTATTCACAATACTCTGCAAAGTTTACACGTGCTCCTGCTTCCTGCTCCTATGATGCTGCTTGGCCTGCTGTGTTCATCCAGCCCCACACCTTGTTATCTCGGATTCTCCAGCATCTGCAGTACCTTTTATCTCTTACACCTTCTCCCACCAGGTTTAACGTGTTTCAGACACTGAAAATTACACTGTCATGGAGGCAGCTGCACAAAATACGACTCAGTCTCATTGACATGCCGAATGAAATTGTACGTGTCCTGTTTGGATGTAGAATTCCCAACTTTTGCTATATCTGTAATTTTGCTTTGATGGAAGGGATCTTTTGCTGTAACAAAAGAATCCAGAACTTTTTTTTTAAATAATGATGTGACATTAAACCTACTCAATATGTCCCCTGGATTTGTTGTGAGGTTGGGTCACTAATATTCACTGGCACACCATAAGTTGCACAGTAGTTAAACCTGCACCTGTCTCTAATGGACCCACACTTCTCATTACCACTCCAGCTAAAAATTGAGATGGAACGTACCTGGTCCTGGAGGAGGAGGAGGAGGAGGTGCTGACGATGATGCTCCTGCGGGCGCTGGGGGCAGACAGTAACAATCATCAGCATTAAACCATCGAACCAAACAGATCAAGCTGAGTGTTGAATCATTCTCCAAAGTTGCAAGTAATCTCTGTTTCTCATTTTTACTCCCTCAAATTGAAACTTACCCTCTTTTGCTTTTGCGGCTTCTTCTTCAATTTTCACTGCAGACAGGGAATAGAAGCAATCAGCTCACGTGAACCACACACAAAGGAGGTACGAGTAAAATGAAATTCATATCAATTATTATTATGATAGCGCCCTGTGCTTTAAGTCCCCCCCCTCCCCCGTATTTCACGTAAATGGCCCATCCTCTTGTACCAATGAACTCATCTGTCTCTCTGTTTCAGAAGCCAACTGTCTTACTGCGAGATTCCAAAATACTTTATTTTCACTACAGGGCAATCTTGGAGCAAGAGGAACAAAAGACCACTCTCTGACAACAACTGTGTGAAAAATATTATCATAACCATAAGATTTAGGAGCAGGAATGAAGCTATTCTGCTCATCAAGTGTGCTGCTCCACTCGATCATGGTTGATATGTTTCTCAACCCCATTCTCCTGACCTCTCCACAACCCTTGATCCCCTTACTAATTAATAACCTATTCATCTCCAACTCAATGCTTGGCTGCCACAGACTTCTGCAACAATGAGTTCCACACATTCACCACTGCACCCCCACGGCAAGTTTCCCACGGTGGGAGAGGTGCTGGGAAATGTGAGGGCCTCCTCCACCACACACAGTAACTTAGCAACAGTGGTGGGTCCTGGAGCCACTAGCAAGGCCATCAGGCATAAGGTGACCTTTCTATTGATGGGGTGGAGTGAAGTGCAAGTGTTTGAATTAATAACCCACAGAATTACTCTCCGTAAGGCGATTTGGCCGAGTGGAGGAGTGTCTGTGCCCTTCAACTTAAATGTCAAGGAATTGAACCCCTACCTCTGCATAAAATTCCTGTCTTACATAGTCCATAAACAGAGATCTAATAGATTCGATTGCCCCTAAAACTGTAAGGATCAAAGTAATGATGGCAGCATTCTTTCTTTTTCCATGGGGGCATTACTGGTGAAGCCATCATTTGCCCATCCCTAATTGCCCTTGAACAGAGTGGGTTGCCAGGGCTAATTCAGAATCAACATTTGCATATGAACTCACCTGTAGGCCAGCCTGGGTAACAGTGGCAGATTTCTTTCTCTACCCAATATTAGTGCACTATATGGGTTTTTCTAAACATCAGAGATAGTAGATTTGAAATTAAGTCATTAAACTGTCTCGACCCTCCACAAACTAGAACTGAACTGAATAGTTAAGTAAACATTTAAAGAGTTAATTTAGGAGTGATGGTTCCCTAGGATTGTGTATCCGTAAAGGATATCGTTGGGGAAAGAGGTTGAAACTTTCTTTTGCTGTTGGGTGAAGATCTTTATAGTTTTATACAGACATGTCATTTTGTTTATTTTTATTTTCTTCATTTGTTAAAGAATATTTTGCAGCTTTATGTGTTTATGTTCAATGACAAATGGTAGCCAACTGCAAAAATTGAACTAAAAACCAAAGAACTGCAGATGCTGTAAATCAGAAACAAAAACAGAACCTGCCAGAAAAACTCAGCAGGTCTGGCAGCATCTGTGGAGAGAAAGTGGAGTTGACATTTTGAGTCCTTCTTTCTTTTTCCTTCTTCAGAACAGCTGAGCAGGGGAGGTGATGACCTAGTGGTAATATCGCTGGACTATTAATCCAGAGACCCAGATAATGTTCTGGGGACCTGGGTTCGAATCCCGTCACGGCAGACGGTGGAATTTGAATTCAATAAAATATCTGGAATTAAGAATCTCATGATGACCGTGAATCCATTGTCAATTGTCAGGGAAAACCCACCTGGTTCACTGATGTCCTTTAGGGAAGGAAACTGCCATCCTTACCAGGTCTGGCTTACATGTGACTCCAGACTCACAGCAATGTGGTTGACTCTTAACTGTCCTCTGGGCAATTAGGGATGGGCAATAAATGCTGCCTAGCCAGTGACACCCATATTCTATGAATGAATAACGGAATTGGGCCTGAAAGATCTGGATATAGGTCACATATGTTGTGATGAAGCTTATTACACAGATTGGACTTTCAAAATGGTTTTGAATGGTGTCTAGTGGAGTTCTCCAGGGGTCCTTGCTAGGACCACAACTACTCATATTATATATTAATGATTTGGATAAAGAAACTGAGGACATTGTTGCTACGTTTGCAGATAACAAAAAGGTAGGTGGAGGATTGGTAGCATTGGCGGGGCAGGGAGACCGTGGAAGGACTTGGACAGACTAGGATAGTGGACAAAGAAATGGCAGATGGAATACAGCATGGGAAAGTGTGAGATTATGTATTTTGGTCTGAAGAATAGAGGCATAGACGATTTAAAAACAGGGAAAGGCTTTGGAAATCTGAAGCTCAAAGGGGCTTTGGAGTGTTAGTTCAGCATTCTCTTTAGGTTAATATACAGCAGTTAGGAAAGCAAATGCAATGTTAGCATTCAATCCGACAAGGCAAGAATACAAGAACAGGCTGTTTAAGGCTCTGGTTAGACCACATTTGGAATACTGCGAGTAATTTTGGGCCCCCTATCTCAGGAAAGGTAGGGAGGCAATGGCCTAATGGTATTACTGCTGGAGTATTAATCCAGAGACCCAGGCGATGTCCTGGGGACCTGCGGTCAAATTCTACTACGCAGATGGTTGACTTTAAATTCAATTTTTCTCTTTAAAATTCTGGAATTTAAGGGTCTAACGATGACCTTGCTGATCTCATTACAATCACAACATCCCTCCCCCTCTGGGTCCAAGGACATAGGCCAGTTCTTTTATTTTTGTAGCTCCTCTTGAGGCATTTTAGCACCAAATTGGGTTCCTCCAACTCTGCCTCTGATGCGGGCAGCGTGTAATGCTTGCTACTTGCACCCAGAGCGTCTAGAAAAAATTCATTCCGTTCTTCAGGTAGCAAAGGTGTGAAGGCAGTGACATCTGCCATGTCCATGTCAGATTCTGAAGTATCTTCCACACTTGATGGAAAGGGAGAACCCACTGGTTCCAGAACAGTTGGAAAGATTATCGAGGAGCCGGGCACATTTTATTCCTGTACTGTGTGGGAGTTTGCAGCTTTCATATGGTCCACGTGCTTGTTCAGGACCATCGCAGCTCCTTGAACCTTATCCATCACTAGACCTGACCTCACGTTGACCATGCCTCTTTCCCATGCAGGGCCATTTCCATGGTTCCTACATCAAACTGTCCTTCTAACTTAGCAGGCTCTTGTGTCTGGCATGGGCACTCCTGATGCCATTTCACCCACACAGTCTTCTCTCCATTAGCAACTTTGCTTGAGCGATTTCTCTAGCTGCATGAGGAGTGGTCCTGCAATCAATTAGGAACTGGGACAGTTTGGTATCTCATGAAACTGTAAGCTGTTTCTTTAAGTTTACCTTCAAAGTTTGGACTGCTCTCGCTGCCAGACAATTGGATGGTGGATGGTATGGAGCGGTCCTTAAATGTTGAATACCATTTTGACATTAGGAAGTACTCTAATTCCCTGCAAGTAAACGATGGCCCATTATCTGTAACCAACACTTCTGGGAGTCTGTGTATTGCAAAAGATACATATAGTTTTTCTATCATCATCCTCGTGTTTGATGAAAGAACGCCACGCACATCCAACCATTTTGAGTGAGCATCCACAATGAATAAGAACATTGAGCCCATGAAGGGACTTGTATATTTGACGTGTAAATGAGCCCAGGGTTTACCCGGCCATTCCCATGAATATGGGGCAGCTGTTGTGGTAATTTTTGTCCTTGTTGGCACTCTGGGCACTGCCCCAACCACACGGCTATGTCGGCATCCAGTCCTGACTACTGGGCATAACCTCTGACCAACATCTTCATTTTGGAAGCCCCAGATGACCCTGGTGGAGTTCAGCCAGTATCTGGCAGTGACATTTGCTCAGATCAATCAGTCTCACTCTCCATAACCATATGCCGTTCTGTACTGTGATCTTCTCTGGACTCTCTGGCTCTGAAAAGGTTTCAGTTCTGGTTGTGATGGCCCTTTGGTTTACCACATCACCACCAGCTGTTTCAGAAGAGGTAGGTGAGGTCCTAAACAAATACTTTCTGTCAGTTATTCACCAAAGAGAAGGAATTGGTGGAGGATGATCTCAGGGAAGGGAGTGTCAAATTTATAAGCCAAGTTGCTGTTAAAAATGAAGAGGGGTTGAGCATCTTAAAAACTATTAAGACAGATAGGTCCTTGGCTTCTGAAAGGATCTATACCAGGATATTGAGTGAAGCAAGAGGACAAATTTCTGGAGCATTGACAGATATCTTTGTATCCTCTTTGGTCACAGGCGAGATCCCAGAGGACTGGAGAATAGCCAATGTTCTCCCATTATTTAAGAAGGGTAGCAAGGATTATCCAAGAAATTACAGGCCTGTGAGCCTCACATTGGTGGTAGGGAAATTATTGGAAAAGACTCTTAGGGACACGATCTCTTCGCATTTAAAAGCAACTGAACTTATTAGCGATAGACAGCATGGTTTTGTGTGGGGGAGGTCGTGCCTCACGCACTTGATTGAGTTTTTTGAGGAGGTGATGAAGATGATCGATGAGGGAAAAGTTTTTGATGCTGGACTTCAGACATGGACTTCAGTAAAGCTCTTGACAAGATCCCTCATGGCAGACTGGTACAAAAGGTGAAGTCACATGGTATCAGGGGCGGCCTGGTAAAATGGATACAGCACTGGCTTAGTCTTAGGAGACAGAGGGTAGCGGTGGAAGGATGCTTTTCAGAATGGAGGGTTGTGACTAGTGGTGTTCCTCAGAGATCAGTGCTGGGAGCTCTGCTGTTCGTGGTCTACATGAAAGATTTTAAGGAAAACGTGGCTTGGTCTAATTAGTAAGTTTGCGGATGATACAAAGAGTAGTGGAGCTGTGAGGAGGATTATCAGAGGATACAGCAGGATATAGAAGGAGGCATGGGCAGAAAAATGGTAGATGGAGTTTAATCCAGACAAATATGAGGTGATGCATTTTGGAAGGCCAAGTACAGGTGGAAATTATACAGTGAATGGCAGAACCCTTTGGGGTATTGATATGCAGAGGGATCTAGGTGCGTAGGTCCACAGATCACTGAAGGTGGCAGCACAGGTAGATAAGGACATAAAAAAGGCTTATGACATGATGTATTTTTGAAGATTCAATTCAAGATCAAACTATACAGTAAATGGAAAATCCCTGGGGAAAATTGATGCACAGAGAGATCTGGGTGTTCAGGTCCATTGTACCCCGAAGGTGGCAACACAGGTGGATAGAGTGGTCAAGAAGGCATACGGCATGCTTTCATTCATCGGACGGGGTATTGAGTACAAGGGTTGGCAGGTCATGTTACAGTTGTATACGACTTTGGTTTGCCCACATTTGGAATACTGTGTATAGTTCTGGTCGCCACATTACCAAAAGGATGTGGATACTTTGGAGGGGGTGCAGAGGAGGTTCACCAGGATGTTGCCTGGTATGGAGAGCGCTAGCTATGAGGAGAGGTTGAGTAGATTAGGATTATTTACATTAGAAAGACGGAGGTTAAGGGGGGACCTGATGAAGGTCTACAAAATCATGAGAGGCATAGACAGGGTGAAGCTTTTTCCCAGAGTGAGGGACTCAATTACTAGGGGTCATGATTTCAAGGTGAGAGGGGAAAAGTTTAAGGGAGATATGTGTGGAAAGTTCTTTACGCAGAGGGTGGTGGGTGCCTGGAACGCGTTGCCAGTGGAGGTGTTAGAGGCGGGCACCATAGCGTCATTTAAGTTGTATCTAGACAAATACATGAATGGGCAGGGAGCAGAGGGGTACAGATTCTTGGAAAATAGGTGACAGGTTTAAATAGAGGATCCGGATCAGCGCAGGCTTGGAGGGCGAAGGGCCTGTTCCTGTGCTGTAATGTTCTTTGTTCTTTGTTCTTTGTCATGCGTGCCTTCATTGGTAGGGGCATTGAGTATAAGGATAGATAAGTTATGCTGCAGCTCTGCAGGACTTTAGTTGGCATATTGTATACAGTTCTGGACACCACACTAGCAGAAGGACGTGGACGCTTTGGAGAGGGTACAGAAAAGGTTTACCAGGACGTTGCCTGGTATGGGGGATTTTAGCGATGAAGTAAGGTTGAATAGACTGGATTTGTTTTCACTAGAGGTTGAGAGGTGACCTGATAGAAGTTTATAAGATTATGAATGGCATGGAGAGAGTGAAAGTATGAGGGTTTTTTTTCCCCAGAGTGAGAGGTCAATTACTAGGGGACACAAGTCCAAGGTGCGAGAGGGAAGTTTAAAAGAGATGTATGGGGCAGGTTTTTCACACAATGGACAGTGAGTGCCTGGAACACATTGACAGAGGAGGTGGTGGAAACAGAAACAGTAGCAGCATTCAGAAACACCTGGATGAATACATAAATGGGAAGGGAATAGAGGGATATGAACCCTGTAAGTGAGGACAGGTTTAGTGTGGAAGGACAAAATGTGTTGGTGCAGGCTTGGAGGGCTGATGGGCCTTTTCCTATGTTGTATTGTTTTTGTTCACCGTGCCTTCCATCATTATCCGCACGCATTTACACACTGCATTAGCCAAAGTCCTGGATGCATACGCTATTGGGCGTTTCTCTCCATTGAGCCACCTATGAGCTAATATCACCCCACTGCCTTTCAGGGAGGCATCGCATGTCAATACCAGATCTCGCTTGGGATCATAGTGTGCTAACATGTTAGAGGATGATAGCTGTTCCTTCACTTCCCTGAAAGCCATGGCTTGGCTGTGGGACTATTTCCAAGGCTGACCCTTTTTTTTGTGTTCATGCAAAGATGCCAGGATGGGGGCCAGGTTATGTATGAACTTTCTGTAATAATTCACCAGCCCAAGGAATAACCTGAGCCTGTTACAGACATGGGAGCTGGGGCACATTTCACTGCCTTCGCTTTATCTTCCAACAGGTGTCAACCAGACTTGTCGATGCTGCAGCTCAAGCCGGTCACTTGGGGTGCTTGTAACACACATGTTTTTTTTTCCTTTAAGGTGTATGCCCACCAAAACACCAAAGGACAATGTCCAAGTTCTCTAAGTGCTCCTTTTTGGTCTTCCCTGTTATTAGCATATCATCTTGATAGTGGCAACCTGAGGTAAAACTAGTAAAATATCCTCCATTGTCCACTCGAAAAAAAGATACTGAGTGTCAAAAGCCCAGACTGTAGTCTCTTACAGTTATACAAACCTTTGTGGGAATTCATTGCGGCATACTCCTGGGAATCTTCATCTCACAGCAATTACAGTTACACATGGCTCTTGTCCAGCTCTGTGAAGGGTTGTCCTTCTGCCACCTTTGTGTATAAATCCTCAGTGCAAGGAACTGTGTATTTATCCAGTTGGGAAAAGTGGTTTACTATTTGTTTAGGCGAATTGACACTTTGGGCTTCAAAATCAGTACAACCAGTGCTGTCCATCTCACAAACCGGACTGGTTAGATGGTCCACGATAACAAGGTGTGGAGCTGGATGAACACAGCAGGCCAAGCAGCATCATAGGAGCAGGAAAGCTTGACATTTCGGGCCTAGACCCTTCATCAGAAATGGGGGAGGGGAAGAGGGTTCTGAAATAAATAGGGAGAGAGGGGGAGGCGGATAGAGGATGGATAGAGGAGAGGATAGGTGGAGAGGAGGCAGACAGGTCAAAGAGGTGGGGATGGAGCCAGTAAAGGTGAGTGTAGGTGGGGGAGGGGTAGGGAGGAGATAGGTCAGTCCAGGGAGGACGGACAGGTCAAGGGGGCGGGATGAGGTTAGTAGATAGGAGATGGGGGTGGAGCTTGAGGTGGGAGGAGGGGTTAGGTGGGAGGAAGGACAGGTTAGGGAGGTGGGTACGAGCTGGGCTGGTTTTGGGATGCGGTAGGGGGAGGGGAGATTTTGAAGCTTGTGTACCATTGGGCTGCAGGGTTCCTAAGCGAAATACGAGTTGCTGGTCCCTTCGCTTTCCAACCTTCTGGTTTCTGCCTTTACTTTTCCCCATAAGGCATATGGTACTGGGTCGGCTTTGTAGAATCGTGGAATTGCTTCTTGGTCAACATACAAGCTGGCCTAAGCTCCTTTGATCGCTACTAGAACTTCCTGAAAACCTTCCTGGTATTTAATTAGGACTTCACCCATGCAGTCACTTTCTCATCGAAATATGTTGAGCCATTCTAGGTGGGACTTCCTTAAGCAATTCTGCCCCATCAAGCCTGCGCCCGAGCCTTTTACAACAATCAGTGGGTAACTGAACCAGCTGCTTCTCATAAGAGAGCAGAACCAAAGTTGTACCCTTAATCTGTAAAGGTTCCCGGGTATTGGTTCTCAGACTAGTCGAGGACTAGTTGAGGTTCCTGCTCCTATGATGCTGCTTGGCCTGCTGTGTTCATCCAGCTCCACACCTTGTTATCTCGGATTCTCCAGCATCTGCAGTTCCTATCATCTCAGTTGAGGTCTTACGCAAACTTAAGGGTTGGAGTCCAGAGTGAATTTTGTTAAGGACTGGTTCTGGAATCACTGATACTACTGCACCAGGACCAACCTCCATTAGAACTGGGCGGCCATCTAACCAGACGCTTATTTTATTTGGTTCTGATTTGGATGTTCCTAAGCAATTTAGCTGTTCCAAACTAGATGTGGGTGGACTTTCCAGGGTGTGCACTCTCCTGGGTACCGATCTATGAGTTCTCTTACTCAATGTCTAATGTGACTCTGACTGCCTCCAGGTCTGCGATACCAGCAGCTACTGAAATGGCTTGCAGCCCAGATCCTGAAGAAAATTTTAACCATTTGGCTGGCGACTTGGATTTGTTTGGGCAAACCTGTTCAGGATATGGCCTGAGTGAGGCTATGCCATTGCTTTCACTTAAATGGTGCTTCCCGAGCTCAGTCAGACCGGCAAGGATATCCTCTTATGCCAGAATATCCTGAAACTCATGCTCCACTTTCCAATAAAACCATTTGGCCCAACAAGAGCACACTGACTCTCTGAAGAGGATCCCACTCAGACTCACACCCCTTCCCCTATAACCATTCATTTCCCATAGCTAATCCACCTAACCTGCACATCTTTGGACTGTGGGAGGAAACCCACACAGACACAGGGAGAATGTGCAAACTCCACACAGACAGTCACCCGAGGGTGGAATTGAACTCAGGATCCTGGTGTTGTGAGGTAGCAGTGCTAACCACTGAGCCACTGTTCTGCCCAGTTGTAGCACATGTTTGAAATTTAGTTGGGCTTCAGCTAGTAGTCACTTTTGTATCATTAATCTGCCTCTAGTCGCCACTCAAGTAGCTTCACAGAGTCCGGGTATCCCATCACCAAGTCACCATTTAGTTACACGTGGAAAACCCTTGACACTGATCCAGCTCCCTCAGCACCATCTTAGAGTGAACAGGATGTCTGACTCTCCTGTTTTTACATGTCAGAGTCAGAGTCACGCATAACGACCATGTTCCCAAACCAAACTAGTCCCACTTGTCTGGTTGGACCCATATCCCTCCAAACCTTAGATAACAAGCATGGGGCTGGATGAACACAGCAGGTCAAGCAGTATCATAGGAGCAGGAAAACTTGACGTTTCGGGCCTAAACCCTTCATCAGAAGGGTTT
>JAHRHZ010000033.1:3258975-3276114 GCA_024137785.1 Ginglymostoma cirratum
TACACCTTGTTAACTCATATTTTATGTTGTCCACCTAGCTGACCGTGTTACAATCTCTAAATAAAAACCGAAAGAACTGCAGACGCTGTAAATCAGGAACAAAAACAAAGTTGCTGGAAAAGCTCAGGAGGTCTGGCAGCATCTGTGAAGGAGAAAACAGAGTTAACGTTTCGGGCCTGGTGACCCTTCCTCCGAAGGTGTTATTGTTACATTCGCTAGATCAGCCACAATCAAATGGCAAAGCAGACTCGACAGCTCAAGTGGTCTAATTCTGCTCCTGTGTGATCTTATTGTTTAATATACAAATGAAAGCAAATAACACAAAAAGAGATACTTTAAGTGATTACGCAGCATTTAGAATTAAAAGGAGGAAAACCTGAAATGTGTGTGTCACTGCCAAAATTAGTTAAGATTCAGTCAAAAATGAGAAAGTTGTGAGCCAGAGCAGAAAGATAATTGAGGAGAGGAGCAAGAAAAACAAGTTGAAAGGGAAAAAGAATTAAAAAAGCTTGATCTTGAAAGAATGACAGAAATCAGACAAAATGGTTTGGAGAGATAGTAACTCAGAGAATAACTCTGATTTATTAGAAGTTCCAATTAGGGATATAATTTAACTATAATTCTGCAGGAATCTTTAATTTTCTGCGGTCAGTTCATCTCCTTTTCACTGGGATAGTTCGGTTGCTGTTAGTCATGTACTTATTTAAAATTTACCATGATTCATCAACCATCTTTTCTGCTGAACTACTCTCCCAGTCCCCTCCAGCCAACTCTAGCCTTAATCCCACATAAACTACCCTGAGAAGACCGTAAGACATAGGAGCAGAATTATGCCATTCAGCCCATCGAGTCTGCTCCGACATTCAATCATGGTTTCTCAAGCCCATTCTCCCACTTTCTCCCCATAACCCTTGATCCCCTTGATAATCAAGAACCTATCTATCTCAGTCTAAAATATACTCAATGACCTGGCCTCCATAGCCTTCTGTGGCATTGAATTCCATAGATTCACCACTCTCTGGCTGAACAAGTTTCTCCTTATCTCTGTTCTAAAAGGTCTTCCCTTTACTCTAAGGCTGTGCCCTCAGGTCCTAGTCTCTCCTACCAATGGAAGCATCTTCCCACCATCCACTCTGTCCAGGCCGTTCAGTATCCTGTAAGTTTCAGTTAGCTCTGCCCCACCCCCACCCTCATCCTTCTAAATTTTGTCAAGTATAGATACAGAATCCTCAAACATTCCTCATATGTTAAGCTTTTTACTACTGGGACCATTCTCGTGAACCTCCTCTGAGCCCACTCCAGGGCCAGTACATCCTTCCTGAGATATGGGGCCCAAAACTGCTGACAATATCCAAATGTGGCCTGACCAGAGCCTTGTAAAGCCTCAGTAGTACATTCCTGCTTTTATATTCAATTCCTCTCAAAATAAATGCCAACATTGCATTTGCCTTCCTGACCACTGACTCAACCTGCAAGTTTACCTTGAGAGAATCCTGGACTAGAACTCCCAAGTCTCTTTGCACTTCAGACTTCTGAATTTTCTCCCCGTTTAGAAAATAGTCCATGCTTTTATACTTCTTACCAAAGTGCATGACTTCACACTTTCCCACGTTGTACTCCATCTGCCACTTCTTTACCCACTCTCCTAACCTGTCCAAATCCTTCTGCAGCCTCCCCACCTCCTCAATATTACCTGTCCCTCCACCTATCTTTGTATCGTCTGCAAACTGAGCCAGAATGCCTTCAGTTCCTTCATCTAGATCATTAATGTATAAAGTGAAAAGTTGTGGTCCCAACACTGACCCTTGTGGAACATCACTTGTCACCAACTGCCATCCTGAGAAAGACCCCTTTATCCCCACTCTCTGACTTCTGCCAGGCAGCCAATCTTCTATCCATGCTAGCACCTTGCCTCTAACACCATGGGCCCTTATCTTACTCAGCAGCTTCCTGTGTGGCACCTTGTCAAAAGTTTACACAGTTATTTCCAACCTCAGTTTCTCAACTTCAAATTGGCTGCTAAATATTACCATTTTATGGTCACTGTTCGAGAGGATCTTTAGTTCTGAAGTTATTTATTAAATCTGCCTTGTTACTCACTACCAAAAGGGATCCAAAGTAGCCTGATTCCACATCATAATATTCTAGGATGCTGTCCCAAATGTATTCTATAAATTCTTCTTCATTGCTATCTCTGTCAATTTGATTTTTCCAATCTACAGCAAGATTAAAGTCACCCAAAATGAATGTACAGCCTTTTTTATATGCATTATATCTGGATTTATGCTTGTCCTGCAGAACAGCTCCTGTTAGGGGGCTTATACATTACTTCTACTAATGTCTTCTTTCACGCAGTTCAGGTTTCCCTGTTATAGGAAACATGTTGCTAAACTTGAAGGGGCTCAGAAAAGACTTACAAGGAAGTTGCTGGGATTAGAAGCTAGAGGGAGAGGCTGGACAAGCTGGGACGTTTTTCCCTCGAGCGTCGGAGGCTGTGGGGTGACTTCACAGAGGTTTATAAAGTCATGAGGGGCATGGATAAGGTGAATAGACAAGGTCATTTCCCAGAGTGGGGGGGGGAGTCCAAAACTAGAGGGGCAAAGGTGAGAGGGGAAAGATTTAAAGGGATCCGAAGGGAACATTTTCATACAGAGGGTGGCGCGTGTATGGATTGAGCTGCTAGAGGAAGTGGTGGAGGCTGGTACAATTACAACATTTAAAAGGAGTGTGCGTGGGTATGATTAGGAAAGGTTTAGAGGGATATGGGCCAAATACTGGTAAATAGGACTAGATCAGTTTAGGATATCTGGTCGGTGCAGATGAGTTAGACAGAAGGATCTGTTTCTGTGCTGTACATCTCTGTTACCCTATTTCTTACCCCCCCCCCCACCAAATCGATTCTACATCATCCAATTAAAGGCTAATATACTAAATCCATCTTGTGCTCACAAATTCACTCCACCACCTTTCCCTTCTTGCCTGTTCTTTTGAAAGGTCACATAACTTTGAATATTTAGTCTCAGCTGTTATGTACAAAAGGAAATCAAAATATATTACATTTGGTTCCTCTTTATTTATCCCACTTATCACCTCATAGAACGCTATAACACAGGAGGAGGCCATTCGACACAACATGTCTGTACAGACTCCGGAAAGATCTACACAGCTAGTCCAACTCTCCAACCCTATCTCCATAGTCCTCTAACTTCATCCTCAAAAGAATTGTAATAGATTTCTCAAGCAGGACTTCCCCTTCATGAAGCCATGCTGACTCTACTTTCTTCTCTAAATGTATCATCATTATATGAGAAATTAGGCCCCTTTATTCAAAGAATTGCTTCAGTGGTTTTGTGAGGGTGTTAGGGAGGTGGTGATATTTCTATCAAGTTGTAATATTGCAATATATTTGACTGACATGTCTTGTGCTGCATGCATCTGCACGAGGTGGAATATCTCTGAGGTCCATATAGAGACATTTCATAGCCCTCCTGCTGGGCAGCCTCCATTTCTTCCCGTCTCACTGTCCATGACAAACCCAGTTTCTGTTCAGTGTAACTGGCCAGGACTCACAACCTGAGAAGATGATCTGTCTCTGGGTATTCTCCACATTGCAAATGGAACCAGTAATGTTAGGTGTTCTCGTCGCAAATAGGGCAGATAAATTGAGGAGATAGAAAGAGATGAAATATACCAGGAACAACAGCAACCTCCAGAAGCTAAAAAAAAGTCTCCATGTGAAGGAACCTCAGCAAATGTTCATCTTAGATTGTGGAGGATGATTAGAAAGCTCAGAGTGTACTATCCTCATTGCCATTCCCTCAAAAACACATGGCAGGCAAAAACTAAGGAGGTCCTGGGACACCAAAACTCAACTGTGTCATCTGGTAGAGGAGGACTTGTGCTCTGAACAATGATGGTTGTCCACTCGCACTGGCTGTCAAGGTGACTTCTGCACTTAGGTTTAAATAAAGAGCAACTAGATTAAATTGTCCAATATTTTTTAGCCAGTACACAATGAACACAGTTAACCCCAGTTGCACAGAGTACAAGTTCAGTGTTGAGTACATCAGCCAGGCTGCTTGGGGGTACTGACCATGGAAAGCAGGCCCCAGTTTGGGAAAGAAGCCAATTAGGAGGCATTTGGATCCACCACAAAGAAACAAGTTCCCCAACGTTCTTCAATATTATTGAAGCATGTAATAAAATCTGATAGGTAGACATGGTATTTGTGAAGTCCTCAGGTTTAGACCATAAGGCCAAAGGATAAAGGAGCAGAATTATGTCATTCGGCCTGTCAAGTCTGCTCTGCCTTTTAATCATGGCTGATATGTTTCTCACTGCCATTCTCCTGCCTTCTTCCCATAACCCTTGATCCCCTTATCAATCAAGAACCTACCTATCTCTATCTTAAATGCACTCAATGACTTGGCCTCCACAACCCTCTGTGGCCATGGGTTCCACAGATTAACCACCCTCTGGCTGAAGAAATTCCTCCTCATCTCAGATTTAAAAAGTCGTACCCTGAGGTTATGCCCTCAGGCCCTAGTCTCTCCTACTAGTGGAACCATCTTCTCCACGTACCATCTAGCCAGGCCTCTCAATATTCTACAAGTTTCAATGCTCACTATCTCATGGTTTATGAATTCAAATCAGACTTTTCTCATTCTGTGACATAGATCTTCACAGCGATATTTTGAACATCCGGAACATTTTATTATAGCAGTTTTGGAGAATAAATTTACCACATTTCACCTTTCTCTCAACAAAACTTACAGTTTCGAATCAAACGTTGTTCTTCCCGTTTCAAGAACTCTGTTAATGAGAACATTAGTCAATCAGTAACAGGCGACGCACAAGAGCAAACTATTCAGTTGCTGGAAATATAGAAACAAAACAGAAAGTGCTAAAAATATTCAGCAGGCCTGGTAGTATCTGTGGAGAGAGGAATCAACAGAATTAATGTTTCAGGTTGATCACCCATTCTTCAGAATCCAGGGATGGGTCACTGACCTGAAATATTTGTCTGGTTTTTCACTCTCAAGTCAGTAAGCAGGAATTGGGAACTTTCCCTGCTCCTGGCACCCTACTTCAGGAGAGAGTGCCATGAACTGCAGGCTCTTCATTCTGGGGATACAGGTGCATGATAAATTCAGGCCCATTACCCCCAAACAAAGCCTACAGGGGCTGCCGAGTTTTGAGGCAGTTCTTTTATCAGCCTGCCTTGGTTCTCTTGGACTTTGTCTTGGTTGTTTCCTTCTGTTTCAGGCTGTTAATCCTTCACCCTCACACCCTATTCACTGGCCTCCCATTTCCCATCTACGCCAACTTAGTGTCAACACATGCCCACTCATACTCATCTCCATAGTCCTTCATAGCCCCTTTTCCAACTCAGTGCCAAGTCACACTAACCAATGACTCACCACCCTTTGCCCTTACCCCCTCTATCCAATCTTAACAAGTATTGACCTGGGGTAGATCTCAGGACCCTCGATGAAGTGAAATAAGATATATTTCTAATGCTACTTTGATAGCATTTAGCGTTCTGGCAACAAGTTGTCTTTGAAACTGCTGAAACAGACCTTTTCAACTCTTACAAACATCGGCATACCTTCTTTTTACAATTTTTAAAGGGCTGGCCATTAAATAGTTTGATTGTTTTTCGACATTCTCAGACACAGGCAGTTTTTAAACGATAACATAACGTATGTACTCTTAAAAAAAACTTTTAAAACTACCCTGAGGGTTTGTAACTCCCAAAGTTTGGGACAAGACCTCTAATTTAGTGAAAAGGGGATCAGTTTGAACTCAGTGAAGAAATTCAAATGACCTTGTCGAGTTTGAGATTCCCATATATGGGAGTCAATATTTCGGGCTGAAGCCACTTGTCGGGAAGTTGGGGGTGGGGAGGTTTATCTAGTTCACAGTCCATCCGCTATATTGGATATATTACCAAGTCTCCACAATCCATGATTGATCCAAAAGGATCTCTCCAAAATTGGGTACATTGGTATAGATGACTGAATCAAGCTCTGACCTATTGTATACTTTAACACAAGCTCACATGGACGATCTGCACTAAACATATCCATTGACTACTTCCAAATAAGTCTTGCTTTTTGTCTTTGTCTTACCTTTTTCGAATTCTGCAGCAACCATCTTCTCTGTTCATGTGAAAAGAAAAATCGTCAGTTAAAGACAAATCATTGTTCATTTACGTTAAGTGTTTCTATCATGTTTCACCTGAACCAAGACCAGCTCTTTTATTTACATTTACAGTCTACCCTTATTTTTCACTCTATTCTATTAACCCTGCCTACATCTATTTCTCCAATCAGCATACTTCCTTAAATTTTGCCCTCTTGGATACCGTGTTTTCTCAAATCACTGTCTCAGTTCTTCATTGCTCCTCAAGCTTCCTACAGGACTACTGCCTTCCCAGGCCTCATTCCCTCTTAAATAGGCTACACCTCTCCTGACACCTCCTGAAAAGCCCATCACATCGCTACTTGCTTACACACAGCAACCATAATCTTCCCCAGTCTACTACTGTCTTGCTGAACTTGCTGTCCAACGTGCCAACCAAGGGATCATCTTTCCAATCTCCTCACCAACAACCGACTCATCAGTGCTAGTGTTAGCTGTGTGGATTCTGCCTATTAATGAGATCAGACATCACCAGCTTTCTCTACACAACTGCCTCTAGATTGAGAAAAACACCTTGGCAATTGTCAGGAGCAATCATTTGTTAACTAGTAGGATTGTCCACTGGGGAATCTCCATGTCACTGATCATGGGTTCTGTAGCTCTTTGCATGGCTGATGAGCCCAATCCTACAGCCACATCTCCGCCCAAACATTAGGCAGGTGTTTCCAGGAGGTGGAGGTGGTCTTTCACCTTGAGATCATCGGCGTTCCTTGATTAGGTTCCTTTTCCATACTTACAGGTTCATAGCCTCATCGATTCAAACAATGTAGAAAAGGCCCTTCAGCCCATCGAGTCTACAACGACATAACTACCACTAAAAGTGTGCAAATCCCAATTTCCTGCACTTTTTCTGTACCTGTGAATGTTGTGATATTTGAAGTACTCATCCAAATATCTTTTAAAGGTTGCAAGGCTTCCAGCCTCCACTACCTTCCCAGGCATTCCAGATTCCCACCACCTGCTGAGTGAAAATGTTTTTTTTCCCAAATTCCCTCTGAATCTCCTGTCTCTTATCCTAAAACCATGCCCTCTTATGGTTGACCCCTCAACCAAGAGGAACACTGCTCTCTATTCGCCCTGTCCTTACCCCTCGTAATCTTATACACCTCAATCATGCCCCCCTTCCCCCTCAGTCTTCTCGGCTCTAAAGAAAACCATCTACGCTTATCTAGTCTTCCCTTACAGCTCAATTTCTCCATCCCAGGAAACATCCTGGTGAATCCCCTCTGCACCCACTGTAGTGCTATCACATCCTTCCTGTAGCGAGATGACCAGAACTGCACACAGTACTCCAGATGTGGCCTGACCAATGCTCTGCACAACTCCCACATTACCTTGTAGCTCTCATACTCCAAGCCATGACTGATGAAAGCAAGTGTCCCATATGCCATCTTAACTATCCTATTCATATGCTCTGCCAACTTCAGAGATCTGTGAATAATTACCTCAAGATCCCTCTGTTTCTCTAAGCTACCCAGTGTCCTGCCATTCACTAAATAGTCCCTCATCGGTTTCTTCTTCCAAAGTGCATCACCTCACACTTACCAGGGTTAAAAACCATATATTACTAGTCTGCCCATCTGACATCCCATCTATAGCTTCCCGTAACCCACAACAATCTTCTTTGCTATTAACCATTCTACCAATTTTGGTGTCAATAGAATAGAATCCCTACCATGTGGAAATGGGCCATTTGGCCCAACAGGTCCACACCGATCCTCTAAAGAGCATCCCAGCCAGACCCATTCCCCCACCCTATCTTTGTAATTCTGCATGTCCCATGGCTAACCCACCGACACTCCTGAACATTATGGGCAATTTTTAGACTGGCCAATCCACCTAACCTGCACGTCTTTGGGTTGTGGGAGGAAACCGGAGCACCCGGAGGAAACTCATGCAGACACAGGGAGAAGGTGCAAACTCCACACAGATACTTACCGAGAGGTGGAATCAAATCCAGATCCCCAGTGCTGTGAGGAAGCGGTACTAACCAAATTTGGTCTCTGTAAATTTGCTCAATGTTTCTCCCATATTTTCATCGATATCACTCATGTATATAATGAACAATAAGGGGCCCAGTACAAATCCTTGTGCTACACTGCTGAACTTTGGCCTCTAGCCTCTCAAACAACCTATAACCACTACCCTTTGTGTTGTATTACTGAGCCAGTTTTTGATCCGTCTCATCACGTTTCCCTCAATTCCGTGTGCTTTAACCTTCACAAACAGTCTCCCATGTGGAACCTTGTCAAAAGCTTTGCTAACATCCAAATAAACTGCATCAACTGAACTAGCCCCCATCCACACTTGATCACATTTTAAAAAATTTGTAACAAATTCGTTAGGCAAGACCTCCCTCTGAAAAAACCAGGCTGACTCTTCCTAATTAACCCACAGATTTCCAGGTTGGTATTAATTCACTCCTTCATAATTTTATCCCATAGTTACCCTACCACTGACCTGAGACTGACCGGCCTGAGACTGACCGGCCTGAGGCTGACTGGCCTGAGGCTGACCGGCGTGAGGCTGACCGGCCTGAGACTGACTGGCCTGAGACTGACCGGCCTGAGACTGACTGGCGTGAGAGCGACCGACCTGAGACTGACCAGCCTGAGACTGTCTGGTCTGAGACTCACTGGTCTGAGATTGACCGGCTTGAGACTCAGCGGCCTGAGACTGACTGGCCTGAGACTGACCGGTCTGCTAGTGAGTCTCAAGTCTGTGGTAAAGAAATTGCTTTCTCTTGGATGTTCTCAAAGAATTGTGTCCCTTGACGCAGTTTCCTTCTCATCAAGAGCTCTCCGTGCGTTGATGTGTATGTTACATTTCTCGAGGAAAACCTTCAGGGTGTCTTTGAATGCTTTGTGCGCTCTCCCCTTGTTCCAATGCCTTCCTTCAGCTGGGGAAAGATGACCTGCTTTGGCAGTCAAAATGCAGGCATCCTCTGCACGTGGCCAGCCTAGCAAAGTTGATTTTGGAGGATCATGGTCACGATACTGGCGCTGTTGGCTGCTTCAAGGACACTGATGTTAGCACAGCTATCCTCCCAGCTGGTGGGAAGAATCCATCTCAAACTGCATTGATGCCACTTCTCAATGGGCTTGATGTAGCGTCAATATGTAGTCCAATTTTCAAAGCCATACAGAAGAGTTGGAAAGATGACAACCTCATACAGAAGGATCTTGGTGTCAGCACAGATGTCACTGTTGTCAAAGATTCTCGTCCTCAGGCTTCTGAAGGCATCACTTGTAGATTCGATGTGATGCTGAATCTCCTTCCTCAGAATCAGCCTTAGGTAAGAGGCAACTTTCCAGATAAGGGAAATGTTTCACATTTGGAAAGTTTTCTCCAATGATCTTAATGGAGGGACAGAGCAGAACATGACTTGGGATTGGTTGATAAATGATTTGAGTCTGCTTCAGGTTGAAGCGGAAACCAATTCTTTGGTATGTTTCTGTGAAGGCATTAAATGAGGCTTTAAGATTCTGTTTTAAGACAGCAGAGATGACATCTTCACTGGCATACTGAAGTTCCACAAGTGATATCAGTCCTGTTATCTTTTTGTATTTCAACCAGTTGAAGTTAAAAAAGATTTCCATCTAGCCTATTGACAACACCCAAACCAGTAGGAAGCCTTGTACTTGACAAGATGAAGGTGGCCATGCCAGTTCTTTACTCAGAGAGTGGTAGGGGCGTGGAATGCATTGTCAGAGAGGGTAGTGGAGTCGGCCTCATTAGGGGCATTTAAGCGGCTATTAGATAGGCATATGGATGATAGTATAAGGTAGGGGTGGAGGTTAGATAGACTTTAGAATTAGGGTAAATGTTCGGCACAACATCATGGGCCGAAGGGCCTGTACTGTGCTGTACTGTTCTATGTTCTATGCTCTTAGAACAGGGTCAGAGTGAAAACACATCCTCACTCAACCCCTGTTAGACCTCAAAGGATTCAATCATACCACTGATCACGAGGACTGTTGCTGACACCTTGCCGTGGAGGAAACAGAGGATAGTGATGAGTTTCACTGAACAGCTGCCCTCAGTCGCCCTTCCCTCAGCCTGCTCTTCGGAGTGTCCCGCAGCGTAGCGACATCAGTGTTGAAGTGCCTGAGTTCATGTTCAACAAGAGCAGTTCTTCATTCTGGACAATTGTTTTGCTTGTTATCCATGAGGATTTGAACACTCCAGGTTCCATACACACCAGGTTCCAAGAATGAGGTTGGTTTTGGTTTACAGGCTACAGGTAGATGAGCTTGCTGCACATAGTTTTCCGGCCTGGATGGTGAAAAAGCAGACTATTTTTAGCATACCCTTCTCTAGCCAACTTCCAGTGCCGGGTGAGGAGAGTTGACCTTGAAGAAGACTGCTGTTGTGTTCCTTGCAAGACCAAAATGATTCAGTCAAACTGAATCGACTATATTCCATTCCAAAGATAGGGACTTCCAGATCTTATAGTCCTGTTCCTGTCAATATCAACGATGGGGGATCTCAACCATCATCTGCCATCACAGTCAGTGAAATTACACACATAGCTTCTACCTGAATCACTGCTGAGGACTTGTTTTGGATCACGCTTTGGTTCCTGCCTTCCTCACTGACATAGGTGTCTCTGACAAAAGTTGAGAGCTCCTGATGGCAATGATCTCGGGATCAACAGGACACTCAAGCCTCTCCA
Source organism: Ginglymostoma cirratum (assembly GCA_024137785.1). NCBI lineage: Eukaryota > Metazoa > Chordata > Chondrichthyes > Orectolobiformes > Ginglymostomatidae > Ginglymostoma > Ginglymostoma cirratum. Next base: position 3,269,855 of record JAHRHZ010000033.1, read on the forward strand.
CTGCAGCAAGGTGACAATCCAAGGAAAGCTTACATTGACATCGTAGGCATGACAACTACCTGACTGAGGTCTACTGGCTTCCCATTAAATGAAAACTCCTCACCAGGCAATACCTTCCAGCTGTTGTCCCAGACTCACCATCTCAGTGTTGGTGTGGCTTTTCACATCAAACTACACCTTGGTCTGTTCCTATACCCCGCCTGCTGACAGCAATAAATTAACAATCCAGAACGCTACTGCTCTGGGGAGATGTGTTCAAATCCCACGATGGCACTTTGAAAAATAAACTCAAACAAGTTTGGAATCAAGAAGCTTAGTCTAATAGGGACCACGTGAGAAAACATTAGGTTCACCCCTGTCCTTTAGGGAAGGAAATCTTCCATTCTTACTTGATCCAGCGTGTGACTCCACACTCACACTCACAGCAATGTGATTGCTTTTGACTGCCTCCTCAAATGGATTAACAAGCCAATCAATTGTACCAAACCCACTATAAAGTCTAAAGTAGGGAATAAAACCAGATAGGCCACCTAGCATTTACCTAGGCACCAAAGATAATATTAAACTCAGCCCTGTCAACTCTGCAATGTCTTCCTTCCTGACATCTGTATTTTATGCCAGAACTGAGAGAGCTATCTCACAGGCTAGTCGAGAAAGAGCTACTCACAGAATCATACCTTGCAGGCAATGCCCCAGACACCACTAAGTCCATCACTGGGTATATCCTGATATACTTGGGGTACACTCATCAGAGTTGGCAGCTGTAGTGGTTAAGGCTTAACTGCAAACCACAACTATTAACAGTGCTTAAAGGTATTTTTGTCATTTTGCATGCATTCAACTATGCAGGTAAGGAGGTATATTGAGATTTGCAAGACTGCATATATGAGAATGAACTAATGTGGGAAAAATCCCAAACTCTGTTAGAATAGGAGAAGTACAGCACAGGAACAGGCCCTTCGGCCCTCCAAGCCTGTGTCGATCATTATGCACTGACTAAACTAAAAAACAAACCTTCTGCCCTTATTCGGTCCATATTCCTCTATTCTCTCCCTGTTCATGTAACCATCCAGATGCCTCTTAAATGTTGCCAATGTGCCTGCTTCTACCACCTCCTCTGGCAGTGTGTTCCAGGCTCCTGCCACTCTCTGTGTGAAAAACTTCCCTCAAACATCTCCCTTAAACTTTCCCCTTTGACCTTGAACCTGTGCCCCCTTGTAATTAAAACTTCAACCCTGGGGGAAAAAAACCTCTGACTATCCAACCTATCTACGACTCACATAATTTTGTAGACCTCTATCAGGTCTCCTCTCAGCAGCCATCTTTCCAGTGAAAACAATCCTAGTCTTTTTAACCTTTCCTCATAGCCAATGCCCTCAAGACTGGGCACCTTTGGCAAAATGTAAAAGTAACAGGGGTTGTTGTTGTGGGTGATGTTAACTTCACATTTATTAACTGGCACAGAAACAGGCCCTTCAGCCCTCCAAGCCTGTGCCAATCATCATGCACTGACTAAACTAAAAACCAAACCTTCTGCCTTAGTGCTTGGGGCTCAGATGGGACAGAGTTTGTAAGAAGCACCCAGGAGGGCTTCTTGAAACAGTATGTAGATAGTCCAACTAGGAAAGGGGCCATACTGGGCCTAGTATTGGGGAATGAGCCTGGCCAGGTGGTCGACGTCTCAGTAGGTGAGCAGCTCGGGAACAGTGATCACAATTCAGTAAGCTTTAAGGTACTGATAGATATAGATTGGTGTAGTTGTCAGGTGAAGGTGCTAAATTAGGGGAAGGCTAATTGCGACAATATTAGGCAGGAACTGAAGAATGTAGATTGGAGGCAGATGTTTGAGGGAAAATCAACATATGGTATGTGGGAGGCTTTCAAGTGTAAGTTTCTGGGAACTCAGGACTGGCACGTTCCTTTAAGGATGAAGGATAAGTATGGCAAGTTTAGGGAACCTTGGATAATGAGAGATATTGTGAGCCTAATCAAAAAGAAAAAGGAAGCATTTATCAAGGCTAAGAAGTTGGAAACACAAGAAGCAAGGGCGGAATACAAAGAACGTCAAAAGAAACTTAAGCAAGGAGTCAGGAGGGCTAAAAGGGGTCATGAAAAGTCATTGGCCAACAGGATTAAGGAAAATCCCAAGGCTTTTTTATACATATATAAAGAGCAAGAGGATAGCCAGGCAGAGGTTTGGCCCACTCAAGGACAGGAAAGGAAATTTATGTGTGGAGCCAGAGGAAATGGGCGAGGTTTTAAATGAGTACTTTGCGTCAGTATTCACCATAGAGAAGGACTTGGTGGATGATGAGTCTGGGGAAGGGTGTGTAGATAGTTTGGGTCATGTTGAGATCAAAAGGGAGGAGGTATTGGAGTCTTGAAGAACATTGAGGTAGACAAGTCCCCAGGGCCTGATGGGATATACTCCAGAATACTGAGAGAGGCAAGGGAGGAAATTGCTGGGGCCTTGAGGGAAATCTTTATATCTTCACTGGCTCCAGGGGAGGTCCCAGAGGATTGGCGAATAGCCAATGTTGTTCTTTTGTTTAAGAAGGGTGGCAGGGATAATCCAGCTAATTACCAACCAGTGAGCCTTAAGTCAGTGGTGGGGAAATTATTGGAGAGGATTCTTTGAGACAGGATTTACTCCCACTTAGAAATAAGTGGGCATATTAGCGAGAGATAACATGGTTTTGTGAAGGGGAGGTTGTGTCTCACTACTCAGTTCTGAGGAAGGGTCACTGGACCCAAAATGTTAACTCTGACTTTTTCTTCACAGATGCTGCCAGACCTGCTAAGCTTTTCCAGCAACTTCTGTTTTTGTTCATGTCTAAATTGGTTGAGTTTTTTGAGGAAGCGATGAAGATGATCGAAGAGGGTAGGGCAGTGGATATTGTCTACATGGACTTCAGTAAGGCCTTTGACAAGGTCCCTCATGGCAGGCTGATACAGAAGGTAAAGTCGCACAGGGTCAGAGGTGAGTTTGCAAGATGAATAAAAAAACTGTCTCGGTTATAGAAGACAGAGGGTAGCAGTTGAAAGGTGCATCTCTGAATGGAGGGCTGTGACTAGTGGTGTTCCTCAGGGATCAGTGTTGGGATCTTTGCTATTTGTAATATATATAGATGATCTGGAGGAAAGGTAACTGGTCTGATTAGTAAGTTTGCCGATGACACAAAGGTTGGTGGAATTGCAGATGACAATGAGGACCGTCAAAGAATACAGCTGGATATAGATCAGTTGGTGTCTTGGGCAGAGAGACGGCAGATGGAGTTTAATCTGGAAAAATGTGAGGTATTGCATTTTGGAAGGTCTAACCCAAATGGAAAATATACAGTAAATGGCAGAGCCCTTAAGAGTACCGAAAGGCAGAGTGATCTGGGTGTACAGGTATACAGGTCACTGAAAGTGGCAATGCAGGTGGAGAAGGTAGTCAACAAGGCATAAGGCATGTTTGCTTTCATCGGACGAGGCACTCAGTTTAAAAATTGGCAGGTAATGTCGCAGCTTTATCGAACCTTAGTTAGGCCACATTTGGAATATTGTGTTCAATTCTGGTCGCCACACTACCAGAAGGATGTGGTAGCTTTGGAGAGGGTACAGAAAAGATTTGCCAGGATATTGCCTGGTATGGACGGCATTAGCTATGAGGAGAGGTTGGAGAAACTTGGGCTGTTCTCACTAGAATGACGGAGATTGAGAGGAGACCTGATAGAGAGCTACAAGATTATGAAGGACATGGACAGAGTGGACAGCCAGAAGCTTTTTCCCAGGGTGGAAGATTAGTTACCAGGGGGCATAGGTTTAAGGTGTGAGGGGCAAGGTTTAAAGGTGATGTATGAGGCAAGTTTTTTACACAGAGGGTGGTGGGTGCCTGGAAAATGCTGCTGGGGGAGGTCGTGGAAGTAAATACTATAGTGACTTTTAAAGGGCGTCTTGACAAATATGTGAATAGGATGGGAATAGAGGGATACAGTCCCTGGAAAGGTAGGGGGTTTTAGTTGTGATGGGTAGCATGTTGGTGCAGGCTTGGACGGCTGAAGGGCCTGCTCCTGTACTGTAATTTTCTTTGTTCTTTGTTCTAACATCTTGGTGAACCTTCTGTGCATTCTCTCCAAATCCACATCCTTCTGGTAATGGGGCTACCAAAACTGCACACAATACTTCAAATGCGGCCACATGAGGGTTTTCCATATCTGCAATGTGTTTTGTTAACGGCATGCGGTATGCCTTCTTAATCGCTTTGGCCACCTGTGGTGCTACTTTTCGGGAAATGTGAACCTGCACGCCCAGTTCCATCTGTATATTAATGTTCCCAAATAATGCCATTTACAGTATTACTCACACACAAATTTGGTCCTTCAAAATGCATCACCTCGCACTTGTCTGGATTAAACTCCATCTGCCATTTCTGTGCCCAAGTTGCCAATCTATCTCTGTCCTGTGCTATCCTTTCACAATCGTTGGCACTATCAGCAACTCTACCAGTCTTCATGCCATCAGCAAACTTACTAATCAGATCACCCACATTTTCCTCCAGCTCATTTATATACACTGCAAACAACAAAGGACCCAAGACTGACGCCTGTGGAACACCATTAGTTACCGGTCTCCATTCTGAAAAACACCTTCTAACACTACCCTCTGTCTTCTGTGACCGAGCCAGGTTTGTATCCATCTAACCAGCCCAACCCGAATAGAAGTAATATAAGCTTTGAACTACGTAGCATGCTCTACCATCAAGCTCCATAACTCCAGGCCTAAACAAGCATGAGAAAAACATTGGTTGCACAGCGACAGGGACTCCTTGGGGAGACCACGTGGCAGAGCAGCCATTGTGGATCAGAGTCATACAATCTGCATGCGGTTTGTTTCCCGTTCTAGCTTGGGGGAATTTGGGACCTGCCTCCTTGCCTTAGCCCGGATGGAAGGTCATTGTGCTGTGGGTCAAGCCTTCCTTTGCGGACAGGCAACTCAACAAAGAGCTTTGATCCTCCGCGTAGTTCATGGATTGGGATGTGAGATTAGCACAGTGAGTCTTCTTAACATTCAGAATTATGGGCAACAATGCATTGCTCTTCGCTCAAGCTGTGAACCCCACATTTGTACTATGATTCCTGTGCAATGATTTTGGATTATGCTGTGTTGCAAGAAATTCCTTGTGGGTAAAACGTGAAGTGTTTAGATTAGCACTTTAGCATTGGCCTGTCAAAATATGCAGGATGAAAGTGACAGAAAGAGAGACAGTGTAGAGATAATTATATCACTATTGACCCAATCTTGTTAGCTAGGACAAACTACAACCTAATATCGGAGCGAACGAGTCCAGTAGGATAATCCGCATGAAGGAATCCCCTTAACATCACTGGTGCAGAAAAGAAACCAGAAGATATTGGTGTATACCTCAAGGACAGAACCCCCTATCAAGGACCACATTATGCTATTATCCTACTATCACTGTAAACTATCAACTTTATGTTTGTGAATTGAACCCTAATAAACTTATGCCAATAATCAAAGCATTTGATTTCTACCTTTATTGAATCCAGGAGTTTCTTGATGATTGACTACCCCACCAGAACTTCTATTCTCCAAAAAATAGCTGTCTCTTCTAACTGCGAATAGTACTGAAACATTCTGCCCACACGTAAATCATAAAGACTTTGAGTCTCAGTCTCGTGTTTTATGATGATGACAGGAGCATTTACTGACATTTTCTTTTGCTCTAAGCATTACCCGAACATTCATGAGAAACATTTGAACAATATTATTTTGGACATTCTCAGTAACCTCCAAATCGTACTTTTCTCTTTCGGAAGCTTACCCATTTCAAGAAATTCTTCTTCTTCCCGTGCCAATCTTTCTGTTTAAAAAGAATATAAACTATAGATTATTACGTGAAAGATGCAATATAAAATGTTCAATGATTTTCATTGAAAAATTACTCCCACCCAAAAAATAGATGGAAAGAAGGAAACAAGAAAAAGAAATGTTAATTCTGTTCTGATATGGTACAGTGAAATTGACATTAACACAACTAACAGGTGGCAGCTATTGTGTGTGTGTGAGTGTGTGTGTGTGTGTGTATATGTGCTTTTGTGTGTGTGACTGTGTGTGTGAGAGTGTCTGTGTGAGAGTGTGTGTGCAAGTGTGTGACTATGAGTGTGTGAGTGTGTGTGTGACTGTGTGTGTGAGAGTGTCTGTGTGAGAGTGTGTGTGCAAGTGTGTGACTATGTGTGTGTGACTGTGTGTGTGAC
>JAHRHZ010000033.1:3276124-3298580 GCA_024137785.1 Ginglymostoma cirratum
GTGTGTGCACGTGTGTGTGCATGTGTGTGTGTGTGCATGTGTGTGTGTGTGCCTGTGTGCGTGTGTGTGTGTGTGCGTGTGTGTGTCTGTGTGCGTGTGTGTCTGTGTGCGTGTGTGTGTGTTTGTTATCTCGTGCACCTCACACCCAAGACATTAACCCTTCCTCTTCATCACCTCTTGCCTGGCAACTAAAACTTGCCTCTGATGGCTCTGCTGGGAATCTGCATCCCCAAATTTGGATTTCCACTGATCTGACAATGCGAGATCTCAGGAAAACATCACCCTCACTGCAAGTAAGTGTTTTCAGGTACATCATTCCCAGTAGCATGTTGCATTATCACAGAGGGGGAAACAGGAAACACAAGACAGACCAATGGAGTATCAATCACATTTGCACACACCTTATTTCCTGTAGAAAATACAGGAAGTACAAATAATGTGAGGGCTTTTAGTGTGAAAATGTGTTTCAGCACAGTACGCTTCACCATAAAACAAAAGGGTATTTCTATGTTTGGACAAGAAACTGCAGTCACAATCGGCTGCCTGAAATAGTCACAATGAGGTGGTGAATGTGACCACCAGTTTCAACCATTGCATTTCAGGCAGCCGGCGTATTACTAGATCATCGCTCACAGCACTTTCGTAAAAGAGAGGCGTACATTACAGGAGGATGAAGGCTGACATAGCAAAGTATTTCAGGGTCTAATATTTCAAGCAACAATGCAATAGTCGGGTTAACACTGGAAATTTTATAACGTCCCTCTGGAACTGTGGAAAGTGGCGATAGCGTTTACATGTGATATCCATTGGAATGCATTAACATGTAAATGCAGAACACAAGAAAAATGTAATGAGTTCAGAAACATGAAAAAGATCATTATTTAATTTACCTTCTTCTGCGGTTTGCTCTGCTGTAACAGTCCCACCTGTGAATAAACAATAAATATACACCTACGTTGCCATTAATTAATAATCATGAGAAATTTACTGTACAGCAGGAGGTTATTCAATCCATCATATTTTTAGAGGTATTTCGAAAAATCAATCATGCTCAATCTTTTATCCCAGTTTCTATGAAACCCTGTAAGTTCCAAAATTGTTTCAAAATTATTTCAGAGTCAGCTTGGGCAGACAAAATTTGGTCAGAGACAGTCAGCGTGGCTTTGTCAGATGGAGGTCAAGCCTAACAGGTTTGACTGAATTTTATGAGGAGGCGTGTAGATGAGATACTGCGGTTGATATGGATTTCAGGAAAACCTTTGACAAGGTCCCACATGGGAGACTGATGAAAAAGGGTAATAACACATGGGATCCAGGGTAACATGGCAAGTTGTATCTAACATTGACCTAGTGGCAGGAGACAGAGAGTGGTGATAGAAGGCTGTCTATCTGATTAGAGAGTGCTGTCCAGAGGCGTACCACGGGGGTCAGTGCTGGGTTCCTTACCGTTTGTGATGTATTCATAAATGATACAGAAGGAAACGTTGGGGGGAGGGGAATGAAAAGTAAGTTTGCAGAATGACATGACGATTGGCTGGGTGGTTGACAGCGAGTAATGTCTTAGGCTACAGGAGGGTTTAGACAGATTGGTTAGCAGCAGATGGAATTTAATCCTGGTAAATGTCAGGTGATGCAGTTTGGAAGAAATGACAAAACAAGGAAATACTCAATGGATGCAAGGCACTGAGAAGCTCAGAGAACAGAGGTGTGCTGCCCACAGATCCCTGAAGGAGAGAGGATAGGTTAATAGGGTAGTTAAGAAGGCATAAGGGACACTTATCTTCATTAGTTGTGACGTAGAGCAGGGTGGTTATGTTGGAACTTTGGTTAGGCACCAGTAGGAGCACAATACAGTTCTGGCCACCACACTATAGGAAGGATGTGATTACACTGGAAGGAGTGCAGAGGAGATTCACCAGGATGAGGGATTTCAGCTGGATAAGCTCTGCTTTAGAGCAGAGAAGGCTGAACGGTGACCTGCTTGAAGTGTACAGGAATATGAGGGTGGATCCAAAGCAGCTTTAGTTTAAGGGTCAATAACAAGGGGGTATAATTTAAGGTGAAAGGAAGGCGGTTTACAGAAGATTTGAGGAATTTCTATTTCATCCAGAGGGTGGTAGGAATCTAGAATGCACTGCCTCAGAGGGTAGTTGAAGTGGGAACCTTTAAAAAATACTTTGATGAGCAGTGAAGTGATATAACATTCAAGGCTATGGGGCGAGTGCTGGAAAGTAGGACTAATGTAGATTTAGTGCAGTTTTTGTCACTGCAGAATCCATAGGTTGAACAGCTGTACAGCTGTACAATTCTGTGATGCTACGAAAACAGTTCTTTTCAAAACCTCGTTAATGTCTTATCAATAATTTTAAATGCTAACAGACGCGACAGTGTAAACACAGGAAGGATGTTGCCAATGGTCAGGAGTCCAGAACCATGCATTATAGTTTAAGGATCTGAGGTATGCATTTGGGACTGTGACGAGGAGAAATTTCTTCACCCAGGGAGTGGTGAGCCTGTGGCATTCTCTGCCAAAGAAAGTGGTTGAGACCAAACCGTTGAATGTTTTCAAGAAGGATTGGATCTTAGAGCCAAAGCAATCAAAGGATATGGGGAGAGAGCGGAAACAGGTTAATAATTTGGATGATTGCTATGATCACACTGAGTGGCAGAATGGCCTATTCCTGCTACTATTTTCTATGTTTCTAAGATCTCTCTACAATCTTAACTATTTCAAGATGATGCTATTTATAGTGTTCTGGCTTACCATGTTAGTCCTCCCAAAGAAAGCTGAATGTTTCCCTATACTGAACTCCATTGTATTGGTGAGTCATGGTGAATTTGAACTCACCTAATATTGAATGGGATAGTGATTGTGAAGAATTTCCCATTGTGCGTTCAAGGCAAATGTCTTGATCAGCATGCTATCTCACCAAAATAAAGCATGGCAGAATGTACAATGGGGAGCTAAATAAATAGAATCATGGAATGTTACAGTACAGAATGAGGCCATTCCATCCATCATGTCTGTACCGGCTCGTGAAAGAGCTACCCAGCTGGTCCTATTCTCCAGCCCCATCTTTGTAGCCCTCCAAATTCATTACTTTTAAATATATATCCAGCTCTCTTTTGAAACCTCCTATGGAATTTACCTCCACCACTCTCCCAGGCAGCGCATTCCAAATCCTAACAACTCTCTGAGTAAAGAAGTTTCTCCTCATCTCATTCCTAGCTGTCTTGCTGACAGTCTTAAAATTGTGACCCCTAATTATTGACATGCCAACTAGGGGAATGGAATATCCTTCTTTGCACAGTCAAAATTGTTCATAATCAGTAATGTCACCTTGGGCGGCACAGTGGCTCAGTGGTTAGCACTGCAGCCTCACAGCGCCAGGGACCTGGATTCAATTCCACCTTCAGGCGACTGTCTGTGTGGAGTTTGCACATTCTCCCCATGTCTGCGTGGGTTTCCTCTGGTTTCCTCCCACAGTCCAAAGATGTGCAGGTTACGTGGATTGGCCATGCTAAATTACCCATCGTGTTCTAGGGTGGGAAATGCAGGGATAGGGTAGGGGGTGATGCTCTTTATGGATCAGTGTGGACACGATGGGCCAAATGGCCTGCTTTCAGCCTGCAGGGATTCTATTTTGTTCTTAACCTCAAGCTCACCGTACACTGAACTTGCGAGTGGCTTGCCACCAGGCACTATAACCTTACACAAATATTACAAGCGGACTCCGCAACCTAATTTGCTCTTTCAGGTCTCTGAAATCCTTTTTACACAAATGGAGTAATGTAAATGAACGGGATTTCTGAGTGAATGCTATTGATCTACCGCAGTTTGATTCGGCAGAAGATTTCTTTTGCCCAGTGTTACAATCAAGGTGACAGCTGAAACAGAAAAACCTTGCGCAAGTTCTGAGACCCCAAAATACTGAAAAGTTTATTTGAAGATTTTCAAAGAGGTTTCCGTGAGGTGAATAGTTTCTGCTGATTAACTCTGACAATGGGAAGTGAAATTGTAATTCCGTTCTTGGAAGTGGAATTTCTCCACGCTCTCCAACTTACCTACACCCATCTCTTCAGCCATCCTTTCATTCCCTGTCATAGAGAGAAGAAACGCATGAGCAAATTCTTACATACCGAATGTTTCTATCAAAGTACAAGCATAATATGATCAAGTATCGATCAGGGATCAGTGCAGGGTCACAATTACTTACAAAATGCAGTAATAACTTGGATGTAACAAGGTGTGGAGCTGGATGAACACAGCAGGCCAAGCAGCATCATAGGAGCAGGAAAGCTTGACGTTTTGGGCCTAGATCCTTCATCAGAAATGGGGGAGGGGAAGAGGGTTCTGAAATAAATAGGGAGAGAGGGGGAGGCGGATAGAGGATGGATAGAGGAGAGGATAGGTGGAGAGGAGACAGACAGGTCAAAGAGGCGGGGATGGAGCCAGTAAAGGTGAGTGTAGGTGGGGAGTTAGGGAGGAGATAGGTCAGTCCAGGGAGGACGGACAATGGGATGTCTCAATAACTTGGATGTGGTACTATTGCCAAGTTTGCAGATAAAACAGAAGTAGATGAGAAAGCAAGTGGCGAGGGTGACACAAACTGCCTGAATAGGGGTACAGACAGGTTAAACAAATAGTCAAAAACTTGGCAGATGCAATATAATGTGAAAAAATGAGAGGTTATGTACTTTGGCAGGGAGAATAGAAGAACTGAATATTATTTAAATGGAGAAAGATGGCAGAAAGCTACAGAACAGCGGGGTTTAGGAGATGTAAATAAGTCACAAAAAACTAATAGGGAAAACAAATTGACCTTTAATGCAAAGGGAATGGAGAATTAAAATAGGAAAGTCTTACCAACATTACACAAGTCAGGAGTCAGACTACAACTAGAATACAATTTTGGGCACCTTATCTAACAATAGATATGTTAGCATTGGAGAAGGTTCAGAGAAGGTTCACTAGGCTGATACCAGGTATACAAGGACTGCTTAAGGTTTTAGCAAAGATCTGTAGCTCGAGCTGTGGGTGAAGTTGTTGACTTGCTCGCCGAGCTGGCTTCTTCTCTTTCAGACGTTGCATCACCGTGCCAGGTAACATCATCAGCGAGGCGTCTGACAAAATTATGTTATTCTACTCTGCTTGGAATTTATACCGTCCAGTCTGTTATGGTGAATAGTGCCATTTCCGGTTTTGATCTGTAAGGGTTTGTATATGAGGTCCAAACATAGACATGCACAGGAATTCCTAGAAGAATGGTTTTCAACCCGTAATGCAATCAGCAAACATATAGATTTGGACCCCATATACAAACCCATACAGAACAAAACTGGAAATGACACTCCTCACCATAACAAACCGAACAGTATAAATTCCAAGCGGAGTAGAATAACATCTCTTCATTGGACGCCTCACTGATGATGTTACCTAACACGGTGACAAAACGTCTGAATGAGAACAAAACAGCTTGGCGAGCAAGTCAGCAGCCTCGTACAGGGACTGCTGTATGGGGAGAGGTTGTCTACATTGGACCTATACTCATTGGAGCTTGGAAGGAAGAGAGGCCACGTTATTGAAACATGCAAGATCCTGCAGCAGCTTGACAAGGTTGGTGCAGAAAGGTTGTTTCTCCTTGTGGGAGAGTCTAGGGCCAGATGCTATAATCTCAGAATAAGGGGTCACCCAATTAAGACAGCAATGAGGAGGAATTTCTTCTCTCAGAGAGTAGTGAATTAGTGACAATTTTTTACTGCAAAGGGCTGTTAAGGTTGGATCACTTAAGTATATTCTAAGCTGAGATAGACGGATTCTTAATCTGTAAGCAAATAAATGGCTATGTGAAAAAGGCAAGGTTGTAGGGTTGAAGATTATCAAACAGCCATTATGTCATTGAATAGTGGAACAGATTTGATGGACTAAATAGCCTACTTATGCTCCTACATTTTCTGGTCTTATTTAAATTCTAGCTGGTATTGAATTAAAGGATATGTCAAGGGAATAAAGCTGTACGCTTGTAGCTCGTAGTGATGTTAAAGAGGGATTCTTTCAACTGTATTACCCATTCAATAAACTTTAAATTGAACTTTTTCCAATTCTTTAAGGTATTGCTATAGCTCCAGAAGCACCTCAGTGATAATAATTTGATAATATTGCATTATGTGGGGTAGTGTAGTGGGACCAAAGTGAGAAATCAATTAAATTTATTGGCCAGTGATCTGTAGCAGAAACATTAGTTGTTCCCATTCCAGAAACAATAAGGCATTTGTATTACTCCTGTCATTACCAAAAATGTCAAAAAATGTGTTTAAAGGTTGTACTAGATCAAAGATGGAGACTCGTAGATTTGCTGAAAAAAGTGAAACGCAAGGATTAGGTGGAATTTAACAGAGGACCTCAAAACTGATAAAGAACAGGAAATCAGACTATAAATGCAAATTGGCAGGAATAAGAAATAACTAATGGACTAACAAGAATGTGGAACTGAAAAACGTCAGTATAACAAAGAATGGTACGGCACAGGAACAGGCCCTTTAACCAATCATGTCTTCGCTGACCATGATGCCATTCCAAATGTATCCCATCTGCCTGTACATGGTCTGCATCCCTGTATTCCCTGTTCATTTTTCTATCTAAATGCCTGTTTATTATTGCTATCGCATCTGCTTCTACCACTTCCGTTGGCAGCGCATTTCAGGCACCTACCATCCTCCGAGTAAAAAACACTTGCTTCACACTTCTCCTTTACGTCCCCCCTGCCCCCTAGTATTTGAAATTTCCACCTTGAGAAAAATACTCCAACTGTCCACCCTAACCATGCCTCTCATAATTTTATATACTTCATATAACGATTGTAACAAGATCAGCCAGCTGAAAAATGGTAGAATATGAGTTCCCAGATAGGGGCTGTTAACCTGGTGCAGTCAGGGAGCCCTTGCTGACACATGGAAAGGGGGTTATCAGAGATATTGCCACTCTGATAGCTGACTTAGACTAAGGCAGTACTAAAACCAAGGACTGTTCATTTATAAATAAAGGGTGACTTGGTGACAGGATACCAGTGTCTGTGGAGTTATTTCAGTGGCAACGAGAGTAAAACATGATCCTGAAGAAATTTACTCGCGACAGTTATTGGGAATGTAACTAATAGAATAAACAAGGGAGAACCAGTTGATGCAGTCTATTTTGATTTTTCAGAATAGCTTCAATAAGATCCTACGCAAGGCTAGTAAATAAAGTTAGAATGCATGGGATGGAGGCTATAGATTGGTATGTATTAATAATTGGTTAAATGGAAAAAAATAGAATTGGATTAAATGAGTCATTCTCAGTTTAGTAAACTGTGTCTAGTGAGCTATCACAAATATCAGTGATTTAGTCCCAGCCATTCACCATATGTATCAATTATTTGAGTAATGGATCCAAACTCAACTTTTCCAATTTAGCTGATGACACTAAGCAGGAGTTGTGAGGAGCAACCAGAAGATTCATGGGACTCAGAGGGGCAAAGTAAGTGCCAATAACATGGCAGATGTAAAATAATGAAGTTATCTACTTTTGTTAGAAAAGTAAAAATGCTGACTATTTCCTAAATGGTAAGAAATTGGGATTTGTCCAATGAATTACAAGACCATAAGTTAAGACACAGGAGCAGAATTAGGCCATTCAGCCCAAGGAATTATTCGCTAATTTTATCTTGGCTGATATATTTCTCAACCACCAGTCTCCCGGTTTCTCCCCATAATCCTTGATCCCCTTACTAATCAAGAACCTACTTATCTCCGAATTAAGTACGCACAACGACTTGGCCTCCACAGCCCTCTGCAGCAATGAGTTCCACAGATTAACCACCCTCCGGCTGAAGAAATTCCTCCTCATCTCTCCTGCTAGTGGAAACATCTTCTCCATGTCCACTCTATCCAGGCCTCTCAGTATTCTGTCAGTTTCAATGGGAACCCCCTTTTATCCTCCTAAACTCCATCGCGTACAGACCCAGAATCCTTAACTAGCATGTATTTGTTCATGAGTTACCAAAACCTAATCTGTAGGTGTAGCAAGCAAATAGGCAGCCTATAGGTAGTTGGAAGTTGCTACATGAGAAGGCCTAGCAAGTTGCTGCAATGCATCTTGTATTTGCTTCAGATTTTAGCCATGGCACACTGCTACCGGATGGGATGCCGGGTGTAATATGCTTTGTGAAAGCCAATTTTTTGATGGTTCCTGGCAATGCGCAATGCCTTAGCAGTAAATGAATCTTAGGTATTGCGGTAACAAGTTTCATTTTCATACTTCGCAACATGCATTAGCAATGACCTATATTACAAGGTAACCATGCAAGTGAATCTTTCTCTAAAAACTTTATGTTTTAATGTTAATAGAAGACAAAAAACTGAAAGAACTGTGGATGCTGGAAAACAGAAACAAAAAACAGAAATTGCTGGAAAAGCTCAGCAGGTCTGGCAGTATCTGTGGAGAGAAATCAGAGTTAACGTTTTGGATCCAGTGGCACTTCTTCAGAACTAAGAGACTAAAGGAGAGTTACTGGAGCTGAAACATTAACTCTGATTTCTCTCCACAGTTGCTGCCAGACATGCTGAGCTTTTCCAGCAATTTTTGTTTTTGTTAGCGTTAATATGTTCCAGTTCAATTTTGTGCTCCTTTGCATACTTACTTTGTCTGAGGAATTCCCTTTCTTCATTTGCCAAACGTTCTGTTAACAGAAATATTTGTTAGTTAATATGAGCAACATATCCAGAAAGATGCTTACATCAGACTAAATAAACTTGTATCAAACAGAATAAGTGCTGTGGAGCACAAATGTTCTGCATTAATTTTGTGTCTCACAGTGTGCCTCATTCCCTTCTCTCGCTGCCAATTCCTGGAAACTTTGCCTGCACAAATACACTGTCCATTCCTTGTACTACTAGTTATTACGTCATAAAGTCATAGAGACGTACAGCATGGAAAGAGACCCTTTGGTCCAACTTGTTCAGACATTCTAAATTAATCTAGTTCCATTTTTCCAGCATTTGGCCCATATCCCTCTAAACCCTTCCTATTCATATACCCATCCAGATGCCCTTTAAATATTGTAATTGTACCAGCCTCCACCACTTCCTCTGGCAGCTCATTCCATATACGCACCACCCTCTGCGTGAAAAAGTTGCCCCTTTTAAACCTTTCGCCTCTCCCTTAAACCTATGCCCTCTAGTTTTGGACTCTCCTACCCTGGGGAAAAGACCTTGACTATTCACCCTACACATGCCCCTCATGATTTTATTAACCTCTATAAGGTCGCCTCTCAGCCCCTGACGCTCCGGAGAAATTAGTCCCAGCCTGTTCAGCCTCTCCCTGTAGCTCAAACTGTCCAACCCTGCTAACATCCTCGTAAATCATTTCTGAAGAGTCCATTCTACTCTCTTCTGCAATACTCTGTGCTATTCCTCCTTTCCAGTTTCCTGTCTTCATGCTAAGTACAGTGCCTTTTACCCTACCGTAATTATGTTATGTGCCTTGCACTAATCTCTTTGCAGTCCCTTTTTGGAAGCTGCACTGTATCTGCATTCATTATTCTAAACCATTGCCCTGTGTAATGCTCTGGAACATCAAATTACATCTGCCCTTATTGTAGGACTTACCTTGTTCAATTTGAATTTGTCTCACTGTTGAAAGAAAATTTTTTTAAAAATCAGGAAAATTTTGGTACATCACTCATGGCACTTAAAAAAATAGTTTTGTTCATTAAATAAATTTGTAACTATTTCCTTGTTCATAAACTTACATCGTTCCTGTTCTTCCTGGTGGAGCCTCACTTTTGACAGAAAACAAGAAACATGCAAATTAATCTTTGGACAACCCAAGCAATGCCCAAATACTAAGTTCATTTCCAAAAACCGATCCTCAAGTTACTTTTATTCTGGCTGGCTGGGTCAGCATTTACTGCCCTTAGGAAGATGGTAGCCTGACTGCATTGCTGGTTAAGGGAGCTAGTAGTGTTGGGTTAATGGCATTGGACTGCTAACCCAGAGGGGCAGGCTAATGCTTTGGGTGCACGCTTTCAACTTTTACCCACAGCAGCCAATGGAATTTGAATTTAATGATTGTCTGGAATTAAAACTAGTCTGGGTAATGGTGACCGTAAAATAAAAGGAAGGGAAGGAAGGGTCCCGACCCGAAACATCAGCTTTCCTGCTCCTCTGATGCTGCTTGGCCTGCTGCGTTCCTCTAGCTCCACACTGTGTTATCTCAGACTCCAGCATTGGCAGTTCTTACTATCTCTCCCATTCTTATCTGGTCTGGCCTACATAATAAGGGCTGGCTAAAAGCGCAGACATTTCATAGAATTGTAAAATCCCTACAGCGCAGGAGCAGACCCCTCATAGAATCCCTACAGTGTGGAAACAGGCCCTTTGGCCCAACAAGTCCACACCGAACCTCAGAGCATCCCACCCAGACCCACACCCCCGAACACTATGGGCAATTTAGCATGGCCAATCCACCTAACCTGCACATCGTTGGACTGTGGGAGGAAGCCAGAGCACCCGGAGGAAACCCACACAGACACGGGGAGAATATGCTTTGGCCCTTTGGCCCATCAAATCCACACACACCTTTCGAAGACCATCCCACTCACACCCAACCCCCACCTACTCTATCCCTGTAACCCTGTATTTTCCTGTGGGGGACCCATCCAATTTACACATCCCCTGACACTATTTAGCATGGCCAAGCCACCTAGCCTGCACATCTTTGGACTGTGGGAGGAAACCAGAGCACCTGGAGGAAACCCACACAGACACAGGGAGAATATGCTTACTCCACACAGACAGCTGTCTGAGGGTGGAATCAAACCCAGGTCCCTGGTGCTGTGACAGCAGGCAGTGCTAACCACTGAGCCACCGTGCTCTCTGGTATTTCAGATAAAGGGTCACTCATTTAAGACAGAGGTGAGGAGGAGTATCTTCTTTCAGAAGGTTGTGAATCTGTGGAATTCTTTAATACAGATGATTGTCAAGGCTGGGATATTAAGTTTATTTAAAGCTGCGACAGACAGATCATGAATCAGTAAGGGAGACGAGGGTTATGGAGAAAGGAAAGAAAGTGGAATTGAAGATTATCAACGATAGTAGGAACTGCAGATGCTGGAGAATCTGCGATAACAAGGTGTAGAGTTGGATGAACACAGCAGGCCAAGCAGCATCGGAGGAGCAGGAAGGCTGACGTTTTGGGCCTAGAGAAGGGTCTTGTTATCTTTGAAGATTATCAAATCAGCCATGACCTTATTGAATGGCATAGCAGACTTGATGGGCTGAATGGTCTACTTCTGTTCCTACATTTTAACATCTTACTTAAATTTTACCATCTGTATTTGTGAAATTTGATCTATGACCTCCAAGCATTAGCCTGAGTGTCAGGATTAGCAGTGCAGTGACATTACTAATACACTAGCATCTCCCCCAACAAAATGAAGTACTTCAGATAACAAGGTGTAGAGCTGGATGAACACAACAGGCCAAACAGCATCAGAGGAGCAGGAAAGCTGATGTTTCGGGTCTGGACCCTTTAAATCTGAAGAAGGGTCCAGACCTGAAACGTCAGCCTTCCTGCTCCTCTGATGCTGCTTGACCTGCTGTGTTCATCCAGCTCCACACTGTGTTATCTCAGACTCTCCAGCATCGGCTGTTCCTACTATCTTGAAGTACCTGAGATGTTGCTCGATCAATAGCTTTAACTGTCTGACCTTTGCTGTGAATTTCACAATGTTTATTCGCACATGGTTAAGAGGTTTCAAGTGCTTGAAGTTTCAGCTACCAAAACTTGATGATGACATTTTCATTCACTGTAGCAGAAAAGAAGCTTTTTTTTCTAACATCATGGTAAGTTATCAGTTAATGAATCAGTTTTAAAGCTTCCTTAAATATTCACCTGTCACTATACACTGTATCGTAGGGACACGAAAGGGGTATACCTTGGGGATATGAGATGCATAGGAGCATGGGGGAACATGAAGAGGACCAGATCAACTTATCTTTCAAAAGGCTCCCTCCTGCAGACTACACTTTACAACACCTCTGGGGTACTTTCCTCACAGCGCCAGGGACCCGCGTTCAATTCCACCCTCGGGCGACTGTCTGTGTGGAGTTTGCACATTGTCCCTGCGTCTGCGTGGGTTTCCTCCGGGTGCTCCGGTTTTCTCCCACAGTCCAAAGATGTGCAGGCTAGGTGGACTGGCCATGCTAAATTGCCCGTAGTGTTCATGGGTGTGTGGGTTATAGGGGGATGGGTCTGGGTGGTATGCTCCAAGGGTCAGTGTGGACTTGTTGGGCCGAAGGGCCTGTTTCCACACTGTAGGGATTCTATCTATGAAACGTTGAAAAAGATCTTGTTACAATCAGAGGAATTGAGTTTAAGAGCCGTGAGGTTATGCTGCAGCTCTATAAAACCCTAATTAGACCACACTTGGAATATTGTGTTCAGTTCTGGTCACCTCATCACAGGAAAGATGTGGAAGCTTTAGAGAGGGTGCAGAGGAGATTTACCAGGATGCTGCCTGGACTGGAGGGCAGGTCTTATGATGAAAGGTGGAGGGAGCTAGGGCTTTTTTCATTGGAGCGAAGAAGGATGAGAGGTGACTTGATAGAGGTGTACAAGATGATGAGAGGCATAGATAGAGTAGATAGTCAGAGACTTTTTCCCAGGGCGGAAATGACTATTACGAGGGGATATAATTTTAAGGTGATTGGAGGAAGGTATAGGGGAGATGTCAGAGGTAGGTTCTTCACACAGAGAGCGGTGGGCGTGTGGAATGCGCTGCCGGCCGTGGTAGTGGAGTCAGATACTTTAGAGACTTTTAAGCAACTCTTGGATAGGCACATGGAGGATAGTAAAATGTAGGGTATGTAGGGTAGATTGACCTTAGTAGGATAATAAGTCAGCACAACATCGTGGGCCGAAGTGCCTGTACTGTGCTGTACTGTTCTATCTTCTACGTTCTATGTTCTATGTTCAAATGCAAACTGGAATAAGAGAGGAGCATAATTCTTTAAAAAGCTTGCTCAACTCCATGAAAATTACAGGGAAGTAGTCAATACTGATATCCACAATGGAGCCAGACAGGTTGGGAATGTTGCTTATGGTCTCATGGCCCACTTCAGTCCACACATGTAGAAAGCTCTTCCAAGGAAGTCCAGGCATGGAGTTGGGAATCACAGAATTGGAAGCCATCCACAATTTTCAAAGGAGATAGCAAGAGCTGCCGATGCTGGAGTCGGAGACTACACAGTGTGGAGCTGGAGGAACACAGCAGGCCCGGCAGCATCAGAGGAGCAGGAAAGTCGATGTTTCGGGTCAAAGGAGCAAAGAAAATTACAGCACAGGAACATGCCCTTCGGCCCTCCAAGCCTGCGCCGATCCAGATCCTCTATCTAAACCTGTCACCTATTTTCCAAGGATCTGTATCCCTCTGCTCCCTGCCCATTCATGTATTTGTCTAGATACATCTTAAATGACGCTATCGTGCCCGCCTCTACCACCTCCACTGGCAACGCGTTCCTGGCACCCACCACCCTCTGCGTAAAGAACTTTCCACACGTATCTCCCTTAAACTTTTCCCCTCTCACCTTGAAATTGTGTCCCTAGTAATTGAGTCCTCCACCCTGGGAAAAAGCTTCTTGCTATCCACCCTGTCTATACCTCTCATGATTTTGTTGACTTCAATCAGGTCCCCCTCTCAACCTCTATCTTTCTAATGTAAATAATCCTAATCTACTCAACCTGTCTTCATAGCTAGCGCCCTATGAAAGGTCAGGACCCTTCATCAGCTCTGGGGAGGGGGAAGGGAGCTAGGAAATAAATAGAGGGAGGAGTGGTGGGGCTGGTGATAGGATTTTTGAGTTATAGCAATGCGGAAAAAATTTGGGCCAAAGTTTTGTCTTTACATTGAGGGTAACTTTCACCACTGCCTTATATCTGATAAATTTTGGACAGATCTGGCAACTTGAGGTTGGGCATCCTTGAGGTGCTGTGGGCCATCAGCATCAGTAGAATTGTATTCAACCTCAATCAGTAACCCCATGGACCCAGTGCATGTTCCTATTCTACCATAACCATCAGGTCCTGGTTTAATGAAGAATTCATGGAGAAAATGCCAGGAGCAGCACCAGGCGGAGCTAAGCAATTCTGCAGCCAATGAATAAGATCTGTAGCTCTGTAGTCCTGCCGTCGTGAAAAGTGGTAGGCAACTCACTAGAAGGGAGGAAAAGGCCCCACAAATGTCCCCATCCTCAAAGATGGGAAATCCCAGCACATCAGTGCAAAAGACAAGGCTGAGCCATTTGCAACAATCCTCAGCCAGAAATTCTTAGTGGATGATCCATCTTAGTCTCTTCATGACATTACAAATGCCAGTTCTGGACCAATTCAATTCACTTCACTTTTAGACAAACAGGAGGCATGATGAACACTGCAGGCCAGACAGCATCTGGAGGAAAGGAGCAGTCAATGGTTCAGGTATTACTCTTCTGCAGGACTTCTCCCAGTTATCTCCAGCAGTTTTGAAGTCCTACCGAGCACTGTGCAAAATGTTGGTACTTTGGAATTGCTCTTCACTGGCAACATGGTGCACAGCAGTCAGAAGCACGTGCTGCTCATGGTATATAGCTGCCGTGGCCAGCACTGTCTCATCTTTGAATCACACAAAGCTAGCATCCAAATAAAGCTAGATCTCGACAGCATTCAGGTTTGCACTGACTGTGAACAGTTACAATCACACCTTTTAAAAACCAGGCAATGACCATCTCCGACAACCACCCCTTCATAATCAATGGTGTTACCATCACTGAATCCTCTACTATCAACACCCTGGGGATTACCATTGACATGAAACTCAACTGGACTCATCATATAAATGGTGTAGCTACAAGAGCATGTCAGAGGCCAGGAATACTGCAGCAAGTGACTCACCTCCTGACTCCCCAGAGCTGGCCACTATCTACAAGGCAAAAGTCAGGAGTGTGAGATAACAAGGTGTAGAGCTGGATGAACACAGCAGGCCAAGCAGCATCAGAGGAACAAGAAAGCTGACGTTTCGGGTCTGGACCCTTCTTCGTCTGACCTTGTTATCTCAGATTCTCCAACATCTGCAGTTCCTACTATCTCCAAAAGTCATGAGTGTGATGGATTACACCCCACCTGCCTGGATAAGTCCATCTCCAACAACACTCATGGAGCTCAGCACCATCCAGGACAAAGCAGCCAACTTCAACAGTAACTCCTTTCCATATAGAAACATGACGGCATCCATAAGATGCACTGCACCTCAGCACAGCTCCTTTGAGATCTCATCCCAAATTGCAAACATAACCATCTAGAAGGACAAGACCAGCAGATATATCTGAGTGCCACCCCCTGCAAGTTCCCCTCCAAGCCACTCACCATCCTTCCTTGGAAATATGTCACCATTCCTTCACTCTCACTGGGTCAATTTCCTAGAACAACCTCCCTAAAAGAATTGTAGTTGTATGTGGACAATAGCAGTTCACGAAAGTAGATCTCCACGTCTTCTCAAGTGAAATTAGGTAGTTCAACCATCAATGCTTGCACACCACAAGCAAATAAATGAAACAAATCTCATACAAACTTACATTGCTGTAGTTCTTGCAATTCTTCAGCTTCCTCAAGATGCCTCACTGTTGACATAAAGGTAGAGTTTTGCGCATCTTACAACTATTTGTTTGACACATTAATTCACAGAAACATAGAAAATGGTACCAGGAGTAGACCATCCAGCTCTTTGAGCCTGGTCCACCGTTCATTATGATCATGGCTCATCATCCAATTCAGAATGCTGCTTCTGCTTTCCCCCTGAACATTTGATTCCTTTAGCCATAAGAACTAAACCTAATTCCTCCTTGAAGACATTCAACATTTTGGTCTCAACTGCTCTGTGGCAGAGAACTCCACAGGTGAAGACTCCCTGGGTGAAGACATTTCTCCTCATTCTCAGTCCTAAATGAGCTACCTCACATTCTTAAACTGTGACCCTTGGTTCTGGACTCCCCAGTCAGCCTGCATTTACCGTGTCTAGTAATTTTATGGGTTTATTTACTATCAAGTACACAATTTGCTTTTTACTCTTCTACTGTCATTGTATCAATCTTCTGCTCCTCTTCTTTTTGGCTTTTCCCTCGATTTATTCTTTCATGGGATGTAGGCATCAGTGTTGCCCATGAACCAATTAGCTTGCTGGGCCATTTCACATGGCAATTATTGATCAAACACTACTGTGAATCTGGAGGCACTTGGAGACCAAAGTAGAGAAAAATTGCAGAGCTGAGGCACAGAGGGTCTTCAGGGACATGAAACAGAAAAAAAGGTCTCGTCTTCAAGCTCAGCTGGTAATAAAGAAGGCAATTGGAATGTTGGCCTTTATTACAAAGGGAATAACATATAAAAATTAGGATACCTTGCGAAAACCATATAAGGCATTAGTTAGACAACACCTGGAACACTGTGAACAGTAATGGACTCCTTATCTAGGAAAAGTTACACTGGCATTGGAGGCAGTTCAAAGAAAGTTCACTGGGCTGATATCTATTATGGAGAGACCAGTGTATGAGGAGAAGTTGAGTAAGCAGGCTTGCATCCATTGGAATTTGGAAGAATGAGAGACAACCTTATATTCTTAGGCAGGTTAACAGCAGAGATGCAGAGAGGCTCGTAGGAGTATCTTGGACTAGAGAGCATCATCTCAGAGAAAGTGGCTGTCCATTTAACTCAGAGATAAGGAGGACCCTTTTTTCTGAGGTAGTGAATCAGTGATAATTCTTTATCGTGAAAGGCTACTGAGTCTGTGCTGTTAAGGATATTCAAAGATGGGACAGTCATGTATTTAATCAGTAAAGGAATCAAGACTAATAAGGAAAAGGCAGGAAGCTGGAGTTCAGGTCTTATATTGGCCATGATCTCATTGAATGACAGAGAAGACTCGATAGCCTGAATGGCCTACTTTAAGTCTTATGTCTTAAGGGCAGCTTTGGGCAGACAGGAATCCTGGCCTCGGACCTGTTTTGTAGCCGCAGTACTTATATGGCATGGCCAGTTTATTTCCTGCTCAATGGTGACTCCAGAATGTTTTACCCGTCTTTGAATACGGTAAAACGATGGAATGTCAAGAGGTGATTCTCTCCTGTTGGAAAATGACCAGTATCTAGCTTTGTGTGACACAAATGTCACTTGCCACTTGTCAGCCCAAGCCTGATATTGTCAGATCTTGTTGCATCTGAACATGGACTGCTTCAGTATCTGAGGATTCATCAATGGCATTGAACATTGTGAAATCATCAGCGAACATCTCCACTTCTGACCTTATGTTGGATGGAAGCTCATTGATGAAGCAGCTGAAGATGGTTGAGCCGAAGGCACTTCCTTGAGGAACCCCTGCAGGAATGTCCTGGAGGGGAGATGATTGATCTCCATCAACCATAACCATCTTGCTATGCATCAGCTGTAACTGCAACCACCGGAGAGTTTGCCCCTTGATACTCACTGATTCCAATTTTGCTGGGGCTCCTTGATGCCACACTCGGTCAAATGCAGCCTTGATGTTAAGGGCTGTCACTCTCACCTCACCTCTGGAATTCAGCTGTTTTGTCCATGTTTGAACCAAGGCTGTAATGAGATCAGGAGCTGAATGGCCCTGGCGGAACCCACACTGGGCGTCACTGAGCAGGTTATTGCTGAGCAGGTGCTGCTGGATAGCTCTGTTACTGACACCTTCCATCACTTTACTGATGATCAAGAGTAGACTGATAGGGCAGTAATTGGCCGGGTGGGATTTGTCCTGCTTTTTGTCTACAGGACATACTTGGGCAATTTTCCACATTGTCAGGTAGATACCTGTATTATAGCTGTACTGGAATATCTTGGCTCAGGTTACAAAAATTTCTGCTTTTTCTTCAGATTTTGGGCATCCACAGTTCTTTATCTTAGGTAACTGTACACAATGCTCCAGCTGAGTTCAATATCATCTCCTTGCCTTGGTAGTCTATGCTCCTATTGATAAAGCTGAGGAGTCCGTCTAAACTCAATGCTATTCTCCTCACAGTTAATAATTCTTCCAAGTATTTTAATAATTTGCAGATTTTAAAACTATGCCCTGCACACTAAGATCTAGATCATCAACATCAGGAAAAGTACCCAATACTGCCTGCTGGGGAGCTACACCACAAATCTTCTTCCAGCCCATAAAGTATCCATTGTCAGTTACTCCCTGTCTCCTGTCACTCAGCCAATTTTGTCTCTATGTTGCTACTACCTATTTTGTACCATAATCTATAATTTTCCTCACAATTCTGTAATGTGACACTGGATCGAACGTCTTCTGGAAATCCATGTATCGTTTTACTATCAAACCTAGGAGCAGAAGTAGGCCGTTCAACCCATCAAATCTGCTCTGCCATTCAATATCACAGCTGCTGTGATAACCTTCGACTCCAATTTCCTGCCTTTTCCCCAAAAACCTTGACTCACTGAGGAAAAATATGTCTAGCTTAGCCTTGAATATACTTAATGATCTAATCTCAACAGCCCTCAGGTAAAATGAAGTGAGTCTAGAAATTGTGGATGTGTTGATAGTCATCTTCCGAGATTCTGTCTATAGATTACGGGACAGTTCTTACAGATTGGAAGATAGCTAATATAACCCCCGTATTTAGAGGAATGGGCAAATGCTTGACAGGTGCAGTAATGCAGTAAATGTGAGGTTATCCACTAAAAAGGCAAAAACAGCTTATTGCCTGAATAGCTATAAGTTTTGATGATACCGAGGTGCCAGTGTTGGACTGGGGTGGACGAGGTCACATATCTCACAACTTCAGGTTATAGTCCAACAGGTTTATTTGAAAACACAAACTTTCGAAGCCTCACTCCTTCTACAGGTGTAAGTGAGAGAGGTTGTATCAGACACAGAATTTATAAGTAAATGATCAAAGGGTCAACTCATCGATTGCCAGTTCCAACATGCCACAGTGAAAACCATAATGACCTCCTCAGAAGACAGACATGGGATACATCGATAGGGTACACTTCATCGATCAGTATTTCCCAGGAGTGGAGAAACTACACCATGTTCTTCGCAGCCTTCAACACATTATCGATGACGATGAGCACTTAGCCAAGATCTTCTGCACATCTCCACTTCTCGCCTTCAAACAATCGCCAAGGCGTAAACAGACCTTTGTTCATAGCAAACTACCCAGCCTTCAGGACAACATCGACCACAACATCATAGAGCCCTGTCATGGCAACCTCTGCAAGACATGTCAGATCATCGACATGGACACTACTATCACACATGGGAACACCACCCACCATACACCATACATGGCAGATACTCATGTGACTCGGCCAACATTGTCTGTCTCATACGCTGCATGCAAGGATGCCCCGGGGCATGGTATATTGGTGAAACCACGCAACGACAACGGATGAATGGACACACGCAACAATTGCCAGACAGGGATGTTCCCTCTCAATGGGGGAACACTTCAGTGGTCAAGGACATTCGGCCTCAGATAAACATCCTCCAAAGGGGACTTGGTGATATACAACAACACAGAATCGCCGAGCAGAAGCCTATAGCCACATTCAGTATCCAGGAAGATGGCATCAACCAGGGTTGTGGGACACACATACACACACATACACACACACGCACACACACACGCACACACACACGCACACATACACATACACACACACACGCACATGCACACAAACACACACTCACACACACACACCCCTATGGGGTGAATTTGCATTTACATTCTATTTAGTTCAAAATGCACATGATTTATAGACAGTCATTCGATGTGGAGTTTTATAAATTCCTACTTTAGAAATAAAACCAGTCTGACTCCAAATCAAAACACAAACAGATTCTGTACAAGGCCTCACACTTAACATGCATTGTCTGACGTAAAATGTCACCTCTTCTTTACACTGATAAAACCTTTAGTTCTCTCAGGACAGGGACTTTAAAGGAATTCGGGGATTTACATATACATAATAATCAATTAAAACCTTCTAACTGATTAAAAATTTAACAGCATCTTAGGTTTGTTTAGTACATCCTCATCAGTGGTGTGACCCTTTGAGCTTTTATTTATAAATGCGGTGTGTGATACTACCTCTGTCACTAACACCTGAAGAAGGAGTGAGGCTCTGAAAGCTTGTATTTTCAAATAAACCTGTTGGCCTATAACAAGGTGTCGTATAAGTTTTGAGACAGAAATGTGCAATGAGACTTGGAGTTAACAAGGTGTGGGGCTGGATGAACACAGCAGACCAAGCAGCATCATAGGAGAAGGAAAGCTTGACGTTTCGGGCCTAGACTCTTCATCAGAAATGGCATTTCTGATGAAGGGTCTAGGCCCGAAACATCAAGCCTTCCTGCTCGTATGATGCTGCTTGGCCTGCTGTGTCCATCCAGTCCCACACCTTGTTATCTCAGATTCTCCAGCATCTGCAGTACCTTTTATCTCTGCAACGAGACTTGGGTGTCCTCATACACCAGCTGCTGGAGTTAGCATAAGGCAAACAGTATGTTGGCCTTCATAGTGAGAGATTCGATTATGGGAGTAGGGACGTCTTGTTACAATTGTTTACCGGCTAGGTAAGACTATACCCAGAACATTGTGAGCAGTTTGGTTTCCATATCTGAGGGAGGATGTGCTTGTTACAGAGGTAGTGCAGCAATGGTTTGCCAAGTCGACTCCAGGGATGGTAGCTCCAACGTAGACGGAGACGATGAATTTGTTAGGATTATATTTGCTGGAGTTCAAAAGAATGAGGGGGGATTGTAAGAACCTGTACAATTCAAGCAGGACCAGACAGGTTAGATGCAGGAACGGTGTCCCAATGGTGGGAGAGCCCAGAACCAGAGTTCACAATATAAATATAGGGGGTAAACCATTTAGGACTGAGGTGAGGAAAAGGTTCTTTATCCAGAGTGGTGAGTCAATGGAAGTTACTACCAGGAAAAACAGTTGAAGCCAAACTTCACATGATTTCAAAGAGTTGGATATAGTCGTTGGGGCTTAAAGGGATCAGAGGATATGGGGAAAAAGAGGCAACAAGCTATTGAATTGGATGAACAGCCATGATCATTAGGGATGGCTCTGCAAGCTCAAAGAGCTGAATGGCCTACTCCTGCTCCTATACTTTCTATGTGTATATGTTTTTAATAGTTCCTAGAAGCTTTTCCACCGAAGGAAAACTGACTAGTCTGTAGTTGTGAACTTTCTTAAATAAGGTCACGACCTTTCTTAAATAAGGCCATAATGTTTGTAATTCTTCAGACTTCTGGCAGCTTCCCTGTATCAAGAGAAGACTGAAAGATTGTGATCAGTGCTCCTGTAATTTCTGTCCTCACTTCCTTCAAAATATATGGATGGGGCTCATCCATTCCTGGTGCCTTGTCAACTCTAAGTACAAATAGCCTTTTCAAGACTTCTTCCTTCATAACTCTGAGCCCTTCTAATGACAGAATATCCTGTAACCATGGTCTGGGCTGCAACCCCTTCTTCAGTAAAGACAGATGCAAACTATTGCTTTAACACCTTAGCCATGCACCCTGCCTCCATGTGTAAATCCATTTTTTGGTCTCTAAGTGGCGCTACTCTGCCTTAACCCACTCTATCTCATGTCACACTTCTGGCTGAAGACTGTTGTAAATGCTTCAACCTTATCATTTGCTCTGATATACTGAGCTCACAAATCGTAGGTGCATTTGTGGAGCCTTCTTCTCCAGTGAGTTGTTTAATTGCCCAATGCCATTCACGACTGGATGTGGCAGAGCTCAGATCTGATTCGTTGGTTGTGGGATCGTTTAGCTCTGTGTATCACTTGCTGCTTTTGCTGTTTGGCGTGTAAGAAGTCCTGTTTGGTGGCTTCACCAGGTTGATACCTCATAGAACATAGAACATAGAACATTACAGCGCAGTACAGGCCCTTCAGCCCTCAATGTTGCGCCGACCTGTGAAACCAATCTGAAGCCCATCTAACCTACACTATTCCATTATCATCTATATGTTTATCCAACGACAACTTAAATGCCCTTAAAGTTGGCGAGACTACAACTGCTGCAGGCAAGGCATTCCATGCCCTTCCTACTCTCTGAGTAAAGAACCTACCTCTGACATCTGTCCTATATCTATCACCCCTCAATTTAAAGCTATGTCCCCTCGTGCTAGCCGTCACCATCCGAGGAAAAAGGCTCTCACTGTCCACCCTATCTAATCCTCTGATCATCTTGTATGTCTCTATTAAGTCACCTCTTAACCTTCTTCTCTCTAATGAAAACAGCCTCAAGTCCCTCAGCCTTTCCTCATAAGACCTTCCCTCCATACCAGGCAACATCCTGGTAAATCTCCTCTGCACCCTTTCCAATGC
>JAHRHZ010000033.1:3298590-3315765 GCA_024137785.1 Ginglymostoma cirratum
GCCTCGCTGGCTCCCGTGCCGGGCTCCGGCCCGTGACTCACATTCAGGACTGGTCTCCCAGGCCAGCCTGGGCTCAGATAGGCTCCTGCTCTGGGCTCCGGCCTGCGGGACTCAGACTGCTCTACTTGTCGTGTAAGCAAAGGGTAAACAGGTCGTGACTCTACTCACTGGAGTTTAGAAGAATGAAAGATGGTCTCACTGAAATATACAAGGTTCCTAAGGGGCTTAACAGTAAATGTTGAGGGGAAGAGTACCATCATGGGAGAGTCTAGGACCAGGGGCATTGTCTCAGAATAAAGGGTTGTTAATTTAAGACTGAGATAAGGATGAATTTCTTCTTGCAGGAGGTTGTGAGTCTTAGAACATAGAACATAGAACATAGAACATTACAGCGCAGTACAGGCCCTGCAGCCCTCGATGTTGCACTGACCTGTGAAACCAATCTGAAGCCCATCTAACCTACTCTATTCCCTTTATCCAATGACCATTTAAATGCCCTTAAAGTTGGCGAGTCTACAACTGCTGCAGGCAAGGCATTCCATGCCCTTACTACTCTCTGAGTAAAGAATCTACCTCTGACATCTGTCCTATATCTATCACCCCTCAATTTAAAGCTATGTCCCCTCGTGCTAGCTGTCACCATCCGAGGAAAAAGGCTCTCACTGTCCACCCTTTCTAATCCTCTGATCATCTTGTATGTCTCTATTAAGTCACCTCTTAACCTTCTTCTCTCTAACGAAAACAGCCTCAAGTCCTTCAGCCTTTCCTCATAAGACCTACCCTCCATACCAGGCAACATCCTGGTAAATCTCCTCTGCACCCTTTCCAATGCTTCCACATCCTTCCTATAATGCGGTGACCAGAACTGCACGCAATACCCCAAGTGCAGCCGCACCAGAGTTTTATACAGCTGCAACATGACCTCACGGCTCCAAGACTCAATCCCTCTGCCAATAAAACCTAACACACCGTATGCCGCCTTAACAACCCTATCAACCTGGGTGGCAACTTTCAGGGATCTATGTACCTGGACACCGAGATCTCTCTGCTCATCCACACTACCAAGAATCTTACCACAGCCCAGTATTCTGTATTCCTGTTACTCCTTCCAAATGAACCACCTCACACTTCTCCGCACTAAACTCCATTTGCCACCTCTCAGTCCAGCTCTGCAGCTTATCTATGTCCCTCTGTAACCTGCAACATCCTTCCGCACTATCCACAACTCCACCAACTTTAGTGTCATCCGTAAATTTACTAACCCATCCTTCTACGCCCTCATCGAGGTCATTTATAAAAATGACAAACAGCAGTGGCCCCAGAACAGATCCTTGCGGTACACCACTGGTAACTGAACTCCAGGATGAACATTTCCTATCAACCACCACCCTCTGTCGTCTTCCAGCTAGCCAATTTCTGATTCAAACAGCTAAGTTACCCTCAATCCCAAGCCTCCGTATTTTCTGCAATAGCCTACCGTAGGGAACCTTATCAAATGCTTTACTGAAATCCATATACACCACATCAACCGCTTTACCCTCATCCACCTGTTTAGTCACCTTCTCAAAGAACTCAATAAGGTTTGTGAGGCAAGACCTACCCTTCACAAAACCATGTTGACTATCCCTAATCAAATTATTCCTTTCTAGATGAATATAAATCCTATCTCTTATAATCTTTTCCAATATTTTACCCACAACCGAAGTAAGGCTCACAGGTCTATAATTACCAGGGTTGTCTCTACTCCCCTTCTTGAACAAGGGGACAACATTTGCTATCCTCCAGTCTTCTGGTACTATTCCTGTAGACAATGATGACATAAAGATCAAAGCCAAAGGCTCTGCAATCTCCTCCTTAGCTTCCCAGAGAATCCTAGAATAAATCCTGTCTGGCCCAGGGGACTTATCTATTTTCACACTTTCCAGAATTGCTGACACCTCCTCCTGATGAACCTCAATCCCATCTAGTGTAATAGCCTGTATCTCAGTATTCTCCTCAACAACATTGTCTTTTTTCTTTGTGAATACTGAAGAAAAATATTTATTTAGCGCCTCTCCTATCTCTTCGGACTCCACACACAACTTCCCACTACTGTCCTTGACAGGCCCTAATCTTACTCTAGTCATTCTTTTATTCCTGACATACCTATACCTCTTTGGAACTCCTTGCTACAGAGAGCTGCAGGACAGAGTCTTGGTGTATAATTAAGGCTGAGATAGATAGACGGCTATGGGCAAAATGATATGAGAAATTTCAGATCAGCTACGATCCTACTGAATGGCAGAGCAGGCCCTAGGGGCCAAATGTCCTCCTGTTCCTATCTCCTTTGGTCTTCAAATCATGAGAAATATGGACCTATTAAATTGGAGAATAAAAGTGATACAAGGAGAAATGCTTTTGTGCAACAAAATAATAGACTGCATGAGCAGGTGACAAGGGTAATCGATGAAGGAAGAGCAATGGATGTGGTCTACATGGACGTTAGTAAGGCTTTCGACAAGGCCCCTCATGGTCGGCTCATCGAGAAGATTAAGATGCCTGGGATCCATGGAGACTAGGCCACTCGGATTCAGGATTGGCTTGCCCATAGAAGACAGAGTGTATCGGATTCTCCAGCATCTGCAGTACCTTTTATCTCTGTATTGGTAAAAAGGTGCTTTTCAGGCTGGAATCCATGACTAGTGGTGTTCCACAGGGATCCATACTGGGATCTCTGCTGTTTGTGGTATATATAAATGACTTGCTTGAAAACATAGACGGGTGTTAGTAAGTTCACAGATGACACAAAGATCAGTGGAGTTGCAAATAGTGCAGAATTTTGTCAAAAGATACGGCAAGATATAGATCGTTCGCAGATATGGGCGGAGAAATGGCAGGTGGAGCTTAATCTGGGCAAGTGTGAGATGCTGCACTTTGAGAGATCAAAAGTTAAGGAAAAGTATACAGTTAATGGCAGGATTCTGTACAGCGTTGATGTAGAGGGAACTTGGGATTCAAGACCATAGCTCCCTCAAAAGTGGCCGCGCAAATAGATAGGGTGGTAAAGAAGGCATATAGCACACTTGCCTTTATTGGTTGGAGCATTGAGTACAACACTCAGGATGTCATAATGCAGCTTTATAAGATTTCGGTTAGGCTTCACACCCAACATCGTGGGCCACAGGCCCCACTCCTGCGCTGTACTGTTCTATGTTCAACAATAATGTGGTGAAGGCAAATTTAATCAACATATTCAAAGAGGAATTAGATGGATATTTGAAAAGATATAATAAAGATGATTATGGGGAGAAAGTGAGAAAAGAGCACCACATGAGGTGCATTTTTGGAGACCCTGCGCAGATACAATGGGCCTGTCGCACAATAACAGTTCTGTGAATGTGGTATTTATTGCCCATATTTCTGAGGCATAAAAGCAAGCGGATGGAATGTAACACCTTATGAGTCCTTTGTCCCCTTTTTACAAGTTTGAACTTTCTTGTGGTTCGCCCATCTTCCATTTTCGCAAAAATTACTTTTGGTGATCTGTATCCTCCTTCCAACTTTTGCATTATACGTACCATCACTTATCCTAAACAGACAAACCAGGTCCGATCTGAAACCATCCACTCCAAATCCTAACTACACACAGTGTTAGCTAAAACTGGTATTCAGTACATGAACTGCAGTGGTTCATGAAGGCAGCTCACCACCACCTTCTCAAAGGCAACCAGGAATGGGCAAGAAACGCTGGACCAGCCAGCAAAGCCCATGTCCTGTGAGTGAATAAAAAAGATCTCCAGGTTTACCAGCTGGGTAGACCAATTCTTTATTGTTCTATCCAGAACTGGCAGACCTATGGTGAACAGATTGCTAAATGGTCATTGATTGACCATTTAAGGGCCTTAATTGGCAGCATGTTGAGAAGGTTGATTTTGGGCCTTCCCACCTAGAACCGAATGCAGACGAATGTGGGTGGGGAGGTGGGGGGGAAGGCAGCCATGTTCCTTTACATCACTACCTTGCCTGATCAAGTCACCTTCCCACCTCCCAGGATCACCATTTTTCCAAACAAAAGATTCCCCACTGTGCGATTTCAATCTAGTAAAGCTTTTGTTTGCCACAATTAGCCAACAACATAAAATAATGACCATTCCATTAGTGTAGGAAGTCTGTAACCATTTTGCAACAAAATATATAAAGGAAAACAAAGAAATGAATAAGAATGTTCAGTTACTTTGCCCAAAACATTATTTTCCTAGTGGCAAATTTTGAGCTCTTCATGCACCAATCTATTTTATTTCCTAAACTTTACAGTTTTTACTCACCACATGTTCCTCCACTTTCACTGGGCATTAAATCAATGACACGCCGTGGCCAATCTGGTGAACTGGTAACCTTTTTCCTCCATATTTTAACCATTGGGTTCTTATTAACTAGGAGAGAAAGACAAAGTATTTGGTATTCATAGATGTCCCACTAATACCATGAAACATCAAAAGAAAGAAGAGCCTCCATGTCTCGTCAACTACTTTCACATGTTTTCGTGCAGCAATACCACGGCAGAAACACGTACTTCTGCTCCAAACCTCAATCAAATTTCAGAGACCCTCGAGGTGGAACAGTACACCGACCACTGACTCTATCGGAAACTCCAGGGTCAGCGATGGGCTTCCTAACCTGAAGTTTTGCAAAAGAATCAGAGGTGACGTGAGGAAGAGTTTCTTGAGCAGTGAGCAGTTAGAATCTGAGAAAGCTCAGCATGTCTGGCAGCATCTGTGAAGGAAAAATCAAGAGTTAACGTTTCGGGTCCGGTGACCCTTCCTCTCAGAACTGTTCTGAGGAAGGGTCACCAAACTCGAAACATTAACACTGATTGGTTTCTTCACAGGTGCTGCCAGACCTGAGCTTTTCCAGCAACTTCTGTTTTTGTTCCTGATTTACAGCATCCGCAGTTCTTTCGGTTTTTATTTAGCCCTTAGAATCTGGAATGCACAGTCTGAGTGTCACTCAGATAGATTCAATGGCGACTTTCAAAAATGTTGATGAATACCTGAAGAATCGTAGAGTTACAGGAATTGGCAGTTGTGTGTTACTTGCTGAGTAAAACGTTTGATAAAGTTCCCCACGGTAGGCTATTGCAGAAAATACGGAGGCATGGGATTGAGGGTGATTTAGGGGTTTGGATGAGAAATTGGCTAGCTGGAAGAAGACAGAGGGTGGTGGTTGATGGGAAATGTTCGTCCTGGAGTTCAGTTACTAGTGGTATACCGCAAGGATCTGTTTTGGGGCCACTGCTGTTTGTCATTTTTATAAATGACCTGGATGAGGGCGTAGAAGGATGGGTTAGTAAATTTGCGGATGACACTAAAGTCGGTGGAGTTGTGGATAGTGCGGAAGGATGTTGCAGGTTACAGAGGGACATAGATAAGCTGCAGAGCTGGACTGAGAGGTGGCAAATGGAGCTTAATGTGGAAAAGTGTGAGGTGATTCACTTTGGAAGGAGTAACAGGAATACAGAGTACTGGGCTAATGGTAAGATTCTTGGTAGTGTGGACGAGCGGAGAGATCTCGGTGTCCATGTGCATAGATCCCTGAAAGTTGCCACCCAGGTTGATAGGGTTGTTAAGGCGGCATACGGTATGTTAGGTTTTATTGGCAGAGGGATTGAGTCTCGGAGCCGTGACGTCATGTTGCAGCTGTACAAAACTCTGGTGCGGCCGCACTTGGGGTATTGCATACAGTTCTGGTCACTGCATTATAGGAAGGATGTGGCAGCATTAGAAAGGGTGAAGAGGAGATTTACCAGGATGTTGCCTGGTATGGAGGGTAGGTCTTATGAGAAAAGGCTAAGGGACTTGAGGCTGTTTTCGTTAGAGAAAAGAAGGTTAAGAGGTGACTTAATAGAGACATACAAGATGATCAGAGGATTGGATAGGGTGGACAGTGAGAGCCTTTTTCCTCGGATGGTGACGGCTAGCACGAGGGGACATAGCTTTAAATTGAGGGGTGATAGATATAGGACAGATGTCAGAGGTAAATTCTTTGCTCAGAGAGTAGGAAGGTCATGGAATGCCTTGCCTGCAGCAGTTGTAGACTCGCCAACTTTAAGGGCATTTAAATGGTCGTTGGATAAACATATGGATGATAATGGAATAGTGTCGGTTAGACGGGCTTCAGATTGGTTTCACAGGTCAGTGCAACATCGAGGGCCGAAGGGCCTGTACTGCGCTGTACTGTTCTATGTTCTATGTTCTATGTTCAGCTTTGTATTAACCCAGTTTGGATGAAATAGCTGTTCTATTGCATTCAATCTGTAATGTTCAATTATACTAGAAAGCACATCCTCTACGCAGTTGTAGTTAAAGCAACAACATACATTGTGTCATGCGGAGAGACGAAAATATAAAACATTAGTGTTGAAATGAGCATTTCAGAAATGCAATTAATACAGGATGCAATGTGCCTATGTAACCCGAAATGTGTGTCAATTTCCCTTCCGGGCTTTGCTGCCATTAGAAATATATTTAACGGTTGTAAATGCAAAATTATTGAATGCTTCATAAATCTCCAACATCTGACTTTTAATGCAGCAAACATTATTATTATGGGGACTAAATTATAAATATGGACGCCCATCCTCCCAGAGCAATCATCAACAGAATTTCTTGTTTCTCTGATTAGCGTGAATGTGAATGCATGTCGCTCAGCATCAGCTGAGGTGGCCATGTACTTGGCATCACATTGGCACCCAAAGACTGCTGGATCATATAGATAGAATCCCTACAGTGTGGAAACAGGCCCTTCGGCCTAACAAGTCCAGATTGAACCTCAGAGCATCCCACCCAGACTCATCCCCCTATAACCCACTTAATCTACACATCCCTGAACACTACAGGCAATTTAGCATGGCCAATCCACCTAACCTGCACATCTTTGAACTGTGGGAGGAAACCGGAGCACCTGGAGGAAACCCACGCAGACATGGGGAGAATGTGCAAACTCCACACAGACAATTACCCGAGGGTGGAATCGTACCCGGGTCCCTGGCACTGTGAGGCAGCAGTGCTAACAGCACACACCCTTTTGGCTGGTTTTAATAGACAGAGTACTGAGTGTACTCTACCGGGCCATGCTTATGAGAATCAGAACAGTGTCCAACATTAGATACGATTCTACAATTTGGACTTACTGAACAATCCCAAATGTGCCACAATTTACTCCCACATCCAATTTAAGGTTACCGGCACGGCTCACCTACGTTTGCTAGAAGACACTTGTTAGAACCTACATACATTCATAGGCAGGGCCCAGGCCACTGCAGGAAAAAGCATTTTTTTGAGATGCTGTGCCTTTTCAATTAAACAAAAGCTTGGAGGGCTGTCTTCTGGTGGGTTTGCATGTCATTCTCAACCAGAATCGATCTACCTTTTTTTAAAATTTGAACAAACAGCAATGCCTCAACCAGTCAGAATCCACTGGTCAACCAACCACTACCTTGTTTCTCAAACAGTAGAAATTGTCATTCCCTTTGAAATTTCTTATTTTGTGTCTGTCTTCATGAGTGCAAGTCAAACACTTCGAGAGAACGTTTCACTCAGAGATAGTAAGAACGGCCGATGCTGGAGTCAGAGATAACAAGGGGTGGAGCTGGATGAACACAGCAGGCTAGGCAGCATCACAGGAGCAGGAAAGCTTGACGTTTCGGGCCTAGACCCTTCATCATTTCTGATGAAGGGGTCTAGGCCTGAAACGTCAAGCTTTCCTGCTCCTATGATGCTGCTTGGCCTGCTGTGTTTATCCAGCCCCACACCTTGTTATCTCGGATTCTCCAGCATCTGCAGTACCTTTTATCTCAGCATCAGGGGATGATGACTTGGAAATATGTCGCTGTTCCTTCAGTGTCGCTAGGTTAAAATCCTGGAATTTCCTCCCTAAGGGCATTGCGAGTCTACTCACAGCGCGTGGACTCTGCCCTCTGACGCTTCCTGGCCTGCTGTGTTCCTCCAGCTCCACACGGTGTTATCTCGAAAGAATGTTTTATGTTTCATCAATGAACTTAAATAGTGGGCTTCACTGCATCACAAACACTTTGTTCACTCTTTGGGAATGTGGCCATATATAAGAAAAAAAAATCTCAGCAATCCTGCTAAAGAACAATTCACATCCCCCGAGCTTTGTACCTTGTGACTATTTAAACATCAATAGTGGCTGGAGAGCTAAAGGAGCCAGAAAAAAAAGCCGTCAGTGTTAAGGTACTTCACCAAGTTAAAACGTACCGCCCGTGAGTTTCTTCAATTTTCTCCGTTTTGGCTTCCATTCTGTACGAAGGAAAGATAAAGATATTCAGTGCGAATGTTAAGTATTTACAAATAATGACTATGGTGAAAATATAAGCACAATAAAATGAATAATAGTTATTCAGTGATACAAGTTATAAAAAAAAATCTCCTTTTAGAAATAGCAGACGCACAACTTAGAGGGGATGTTGCCTAAAACTTGATCATGGATCTTTTGGTCCAAAAGTAATGATGTCACCACTTTTCCACGGGACTTCCGCAGATTATTAGGACAAATAATAAAATCATGATTCTATTATTCCTTTGTAATAATAACTCAGGATGATATGAGCTCTAATCGATCCTGTCTCCTTCCTTTTTCTTCTAGCTCCTGCTGCAATTATTCAAACCCAAGTAGCACGAGGGCTCAACCTTCGTGATGGCAGTGTGGAGCAAATAGCCAATCGCTACAAGTTGGGTACACATTCAAAAATATGGAGATACAGATTTGATGGGCCGAATGGCCTCTTCTGTACTGTATGATTCTACGAATGTCCTGTGAAGCCACCATTCTTTAGTTCATTCTTTCACAGAATATGAATTTTGCTGTCTAAGCATTTGTGGTCAATCTCCTGCTGTCCTTCAGCCAACATTTTCATCCTCTGCAGCACATTTTGTTCATTTTTTTTATTCATTCAAGGGATATGACCGTCGCTGACTGGGCCACCATTTATTGCCCGTCCCTAGTTGCCCTTGAGAAGGTGGGGGTGAGCTGCCTTCTTGAACTGCTGCAGTCCACTTGCTGTGAGTAGACTCGCAATACGCTTAGGGAGGGAATTCCAGGATTTTAACTTAGCAACAGTGAAGGAACAGTGATGTATTTCCAATTCAGGATGGTAAGTGGCTTGGAGAGGCATTTGCATGTGGTGGTATTCCTATATATCTGCAGTCCCTGTCCTTCTACTTTCAAATGGGCTGGATTTGAAAGGCACTATCTAAGGATCTTCATTGAATATCTGCAGTGCATCTTGTAGATAGTACACACTGCTGCTACTGAGCGTCGGTGGTGGAGGGAGTGAATGTTTGTGGATGTGGTGCCAATCAAGCAGCTGCTTTGCCCTGGATGGTGTCAAGCTTCTTGAGTGTTGTTGGGGCTGCACCCATCCAGGCAAGTGGGGAGTATTCCATCACACTCCTGACCTGTGCCTTGTAGATGGTGGGCAGGCTTTGGGGAGTCAGAAGGTGAGATATCACCACAGTATTCCTGGCCTCTGACCTGCTCTTGTAGCCACTGTGTTTATATAACGAGGCCAGTTGAATTTCAGGTCAATGATAACCCCAAAAATGTTGACAGTAGGGGATTCAGTCATGGCATCACCATCAAATGTGAAGGGACAGTGGTTAGATTGTCTCGTATTGGAGATGGTGATTGCCTGGAATTTGTGTGAGGTGAATGTTACTTCAAATCATATGGCATCTTGGGCTTCGTATGTCGAGGTATTAAGCAGAAGCACAGGGATGTTATGCTGAACATTCAGATAGATCTGGCTAGGTCACAACAAGAATATGTGGGAGACTGATGCCTGCTGTACAGACCATTGGCGCGTTTGACCAGTAATGAACACCCAAGATATAGCAATTCCAATAGGGAGAAGATTAATGTCTCAGCTTTAAAGCAGCCTGACTGACAATTGGGATTCAACGTGGACCTAATGACTAATGTGGTAAATCTTCCTATATACAACGCAATTCCAAACAGCAGGATCAAAAAAAGCCAGGTGTACTAGACACCTGTGCTCAGACCACTGAGTTTGAGCATGATTAACAGAACTGGCTCAAGTGAAAATTGTGCTAAAATATGTGATCTCCTGGACCAAAAAAGAGTAATTTTCATTGCCAGGCAGAACAAGGTCACAAGTCAAGATGGCAGCATTCCAAAAGCTCAAGGCTGATATCTGAACACAAATCTGAAAAATAAAATGGCATGTGAGAAACTCTGAGATCTCCAACTGGCCATAATAACATACAAAGCTTTTTTTGATGTCATTAGGATAGGGGTTCCCAAACTATGGATCACAACCCAATCTCTGAGGTATGTTTGTGGCGGTTGACTAGAGACTATGTTGGGAAAGTCGTGGGTTGGGTAAAAGGTCCCAGACATGTGCTCTCAATATTTGTTTGCTGGAAGGGCAATGGAGATGAACAAGCAGTGTAATCACTGTGTCTGTCATGAGAAGCCCAATATTTCTTGTCATTTACAGTTCACTAAGAGACGAGGGCAATGGGCAGGTGACCTCAGAGATTTCGAGTTGGAGATTGAAGTGTGTACTATCACACCATCAGATTCTGAGTGCTCACGCGTCTCATTAGGCTCAGTGAGTATGATCATATTTTCAAAAAATTGTTTACATTTAAAAATGCATGATTCCCATAAGCATCATGTTACTGCGCACTTTAATAACAAAATAGCAAAGATTACCATCCTGCAGTTTTGCTTCATTTTATGCCAACCTCCACCCTGCTCATGACTGAAGACCACCCCATGCCCTGCTCAACAACTGTTGAGGTCAGGTAGAAACTTTGAGGTATTAAAATAGGGTCATACTAGGAAAATCTACAGAGTACACAGATTTAAGGTTTGGGGAAAGAAATGCAGGCAGGATTTGAAGGACATTTTTGCACAGGAAGTGGTAATGATGTGGAATGAGCTGCCTAAAAGCTTAGTGGGTACAGAAACATGAGCAAGGAACAAGACTTGGCCCTCCCAGCCTGCTCTGCCATTCAGTAAGGCCGAGACTAATCAGATTTCAACCTCAACTGTATGTTCCTGTATGTTCTCAATAATTTTTCATCCCCTTGGTAAACAAGAATCTATCTACCTCCGCAGCAAAAATATTCAAAGATTCTGCTTCCACTACCTTTTGAGGAAGGGAATTCCAAAAACTCACAACCTTCTGAGAGAAAAAAACAGTTCCTCATCTCTTAAATCGGTGTCTCCTTATTTTTAAAGTCTGACCCCTAGTCCTAGATTCTCCCACAAGAGGAAACATGCTTTTCACAACCCTCGGGATCTTAAGTCAAGTCCCCTCGGGATCTTAAGTCACCCCTTCATCTCTTCTAAACGCCAGAGCATAGACCTGTCTAGCCTTTCTTCATGAAGCATTGTGGTCCTTGCAGGTATTAGTCTAGCAAACCTTGTCTGAACTGTTTCCAACACGTTAATATTGCATTAACAATGAATGATTTCAAAACAAAATTTGATAGGAACTTGAGAGAAACTAATTTGCAGTAATAGAGGGGGAAGCTGATTGGATGGCTTCACATAATGAAGGGTGAAATTTGAATTGATGTTCTTTCTAGTCCTTTCAATCCCCATTCAGCAAAACACCCCCTTGTCACTCTCTCATACTTTCCAAACCCCACTCAGCACTCCCTAATAATATGTCTTCCTTCCTCACTCAGATGCCACACATTTACCTCTTCCTTTTAACCCCAACTGTATTTCTCCAGCAATGAGAAAGCTGGAACAGACAGAGTGGGTGTCAAGGTCAAAGGATCCAGGATCCAAGATCCCAAGCCCATTCATACAGGCATTTTGAGTTGTAGTCATGGGTTGCCTCTACAGCTGGCAGAATAGTAACCGTAAAAAATCCACAAACCACAAACCCAATCTCTACATTACTCAGAAGAGGTCCCCAAATACAACACATCCCTAGACACAATTAAAACGCTACAATATACCAACAAGTTTGATCATTTCATTAATTTTTTTTAATCCTCCTTTTTCACCGATGACCCGCAGTCTAGACTGTCCAACCAGGACTTGTGCTCTGTCTTCCTAATACTGCTTATCAAATGATACTGTGTATTTCACCTGAACCTCTCCATCCAATGGTCAAAATGAAGCAGAGAATCATGGATGCTTTTTATCCTGCGCTGAGGAATTGTCACATTAATCATGAAAAAGCTCTCTGTGATACAGAATACAGCATTCCAATAGTGATCAATGAGGCAGAGGTGTTCAGAGCTTACCACCCCATTCTCCAGGCAAGCGTTCACCTTCCTTTCGTCGCCAGTGTCTAGCACGCATTAAGCTATACTCATTTTCAATTTTCATACGCTCCTCTTCGGGTATCCATGACTCAGCCACCTGTAATCTGTTCAAATTCGCTTGCTGCACACGGAGTAAGTACTGTTGGTGCCTGATCATAGCCTGAATCCTTCTGTCTGTAACAAACAAAAATAAATTCTTAGAGGGCTGGAATTATTGTTTAAGAGAAGCACCAGAAACAGATTCCGTAATTACTTACATAATTAGTCAAAAGTATGAGAGAATTATCATTCTTTTCATTTAAAAAAAAAGCCCCAAGAAAGAAAGCTTCCAAAATCATTTCACAGTGCTTTCCTGTATTAGCCTCGCTGTGAACGGTATTTGAAGAATGACACTGGCAACCAATTTAGGATTGCCAGGCATGCAATGCAGCACACTTGTGTGTACTGCAAAATACATATATTTAACACAGGGACCTGATATTTAAGGACAGAAATGACGGTTTTACTAGCATTCGCTGTATTTGTTTCAGAGTTCCGGCATCAGCAACTTTTCAAAATAAACGCAAGGGGATGTTGGCTGTATAATGCAGAAATTAAGCGCTGGTTTGATTAAAGGTTTCCAAGGATTACAGAACATTTCCAAATGCAACACCCTTTAACATTATAGGTCACAGTCATTCACAGGTTAATTTCTCAGGGTAATTCCTTGACCAGTGAGTCAAACTGGCTGGTTTAAAATTGTAACAAAGCCTGGCAGTTAACTGTTAACCATCATTAACTAGTGCTTTTTCCATGGAAACATCTCTACCAACCAGATTTCACTTGTCAACCGATCAGTAGTCTCCTATCATTTACTTTATTTGTTCACGGGGTGAAGGAATCACTGACTAGGCAGCATTTATTGCCCAGAGGGCAGTTTAGAGTCAACCACATTGCTGTGGGTCTGGAGTCACATGTAGGCCAAACCAGGTAAGAATGGCAGTTTTCTTCCCTAAAAGATATTAGTGAACCAGACAGGTTTTGCCGACAATCAACAATGGATTTGTGGTCATCATTAGATTCTCAATTCCAGATATTTTATTGACCATATTTTAATACCAGTAGGCCATTGCCTATCATAAAGTATAAATATTGGATTTCCCTTTAAATTAGCATTCTTGCAAATGTCCCAGTTATAAATCTGGAATTTGTTAATAGCCTCAGTAACGATGGCCATTCAAGTATTAGATTGTCACAAAAAACAATCTGTTTCAGTAATTCCTTTAGGAAAGGAAATTTGCCTTTCCCACCTCCCCTGGTCTGCATATTAACTCAAAGCCAGCAAATGTGGTTGACACTGATCTGCCCTATTTAGTTGTATCAAACTGTAACAAAAATGTCAAAGTGGAACAAAGCCAGACGGATCACCCATCATCAACGTAGGCACTGGAAACAATAACTGCAATTCCAGTCCCGTTAACACTGCAGAGTGCTCCTTCGCAAGGACTTCTGAGGGCTTGTGCAAAAATTGGGAAAGCTGTCCTACAGAGTAGTCAAGCAATGATGTGACACAATTATAATTTTCAGCCATTGAACCAGATACCTTCATCACCATCCTGTGCTAAGAACAGACCAACTGGCAGGACAGTCTAGAGAAGGCTCACTTGGCTGGAGTGCCTATGAGGAGAGGTTGGATAGGTTGGTTCGGCATTCATTTAAGTTTAGAGGAAAGAGAGATGACCACATTGAAACATACAAGATTCTTAAAGGACTTAACTGGATAGATGCGGTGAGGCTGTTTTACTTTGTGGAAGAGTCTAGGAAGAGACTTCATCTGTGGGAAGTGCACCCAACTCCAGCTCCTTGGAAACCGCGTTAGAGAACTGGAGCTGGAGCTGGAGCTGGATGAACTTCGGATCATTCGGGAGGCTGAGGGGGTGATTGAGGGGAGTTACAGAGAGGTAGTCACACCTCAGGTACAGGAAAAAAGTAGATGGGTTACAGTCAGGGGACGGAAAGGGAACAGGCAGACAGTGCGGGGATCCCCTGCGGCTGTTCCCCTCAATAACAGGTATACCGTTTTGGATCCTGTTGAGGGGGATGACTTACCAGGGGTAAGCCATGGGATACAGGTCTCTGGGGCAGAGTCTGTCCCTGTTGCTCAGAAGGGAAGGGGGAAGAGGAGGAGAGCATTAGTCATTGGGGACTCCATAGTTAGGGGGACAGATAGGAGATTCTGTGGGAACAAGAGAGACTCATGGTTGGTGTGTTGCCTCCCAGGTGCCAGGGTCCGTGATGTCTTGGATCGTGTCTTTGGGGTCCTGAAGGGAGAGGGTGACCAGCCCCAAGTCGTGGTCCACATAGGTACCAATGACATAGGTAGAAAGAGGGATAGGGATATAAGGCAGGATTTCAGGGAGTTAGGGTGGAAGCTGAGAGCTAGAACAAACAGAGTTGTTATCTCTGGTTTATTACCTGTGCCACGTGATAGCGAGGCAAAGAACAGGGAGAGATATCAGCTGAACACGTGGCTGCAGGGATGGTGCGGGAGGGAGGGTTTCAGGTATATGGATAACTGGGGCTCATTCTGGGGAAGGTGGGACCTCTACAAACAGGACGGTCTTCACTTGAACCAGAGGGGTACTAATATCCTGGGTGGGAAATTTGCTAGTGCTATTCGGGTGGATTTAAACTAGCTCAGCAGGGGAATGGGAACCTGTGGTGTAGTTCCAGTACACAGGAGGATGAGAGTAGGGAGGACATGGACAGGATTTCACTGTCACAGGAGTGTGCTGGCAGACAGCAAGCTGGTTTGAAGTGTGTCTACTTCAACACCAGGAGTATCCGGAATAAGGTAGGTGAGCTTGCAGCATGGATAGGTACCTGGGACTTCGATGTTGTGGCCATTTCGGAGACGTGGATAGAGCAGGGTCAGGAAGGGATGTTGCAGGTTCCAGGGTTTAGATCTTTCATAAAGATCAGGGAAGGTGGTAAAAGAGGGGGAGGTGTAGCTTTGTTAGTCAAGGACAGCTTAACGGTAGCTGAAAGAACTTTTGACGAGGACTCGTCTACTGAGGTGGTATGGGCTGAGGTCAGAAACAGGAGAGGAGAGGTCATACTGCTGGGAGTTTTTTATAGGCCTCCGCAAAGTTCCAGGGATGTGGAGGACAGGATCAGCAAAATGATTCTGGGC
Organism: Ginglymostoma cirratum; assembly: GCA_024137785.1. NCBI lineage: Eukaryota > Metazoa > Chordata > Chondrichthyes > Orectolobiformes > Ginglymostomatidae > Ginglymostoma > Ginglymostoma cirratum. The sequence goes on from JAHRHZ010000033.1 coordinate 3,314,071, forward strand.
AGGAGTGAAAGGAACAAGGTGGTCATTATGGGAGACTTTAACTTCCCCAACATTGACTGGAAATGCTATAACTCTAGTACGTCGGACGGATCGGTTTTTGTCCAATGTGTGCAGGAAGGTTTCCTGACACAGTATGTCGAAGGGCCGACAAGAGGGGAGGCCGCACTGGATCTGGTGCTTGGTAATGAACCAGGCCAGGTGTTTGATTTGGTGGTAGGTGAGCACTTTGGAGAGAGTGACCATAATTCGGTTACATTTAGTTTAGCGATGGAAAGGGATAGGAACATGCCATTGGGCAAGAGTTATAGATGGGGGAAAGGCAATTATAATGCGATTAGGCAAGACTTAGGAGGGATAGAATGGGATAGCAAAATGCAGGGGATGGGGACGATCAAAATGTGGAGCTGGTTTAAGGAACAGATATTGCGTGTCCTTGATAGGTATGTCCCTGTCAGGCAGGGAGGAAGTGATAAGGTAAGGGAACCTTGGTTTACAAAAGAAATTGTATCTCTTGTTAAGTGGAAGAGGGAGGCTTATGTGACATTGAGACGAGACGGTTCAGATGAGGCGATGGAGAGCTACAGATTAGCTAGGAGGGATTTAAAGAGAGAGTTAAGAAGAGCAAGGAGGGGACATGAGCAGTCATTAGCAGGTAGAATAAAGGAGAACCCTAAAGCTTTCTACAAGTATGTGGGGAATAAAAGGATGACTCGGGTAAGAATAGGGCCAGTCAAAGACAGAAGTGGGAAGTTGTGTGTGGACACTGTGGAGATCGGAGAGGTGCTAAACAAATATTTCTCATCTGTTTTCACTCGGGAAAAGGAGAACATTGTAGAGGAGAAGACTGAGATACGGGCTGTTAGACTTGAAAGGATTGAGGTTAGTAAGGAGGTGGTGTTATCAATCCTAGAAGTTGTGAAGGTAGATAAATCCCCTGGGCCGGATGGGATTTTTCCGAGGATTCTCTGGGAAGCAAGGGAGGAGATGGCAGAGCCTTTGGCCTTGATCTGAGTCGTCATTGTCTACGGGTTTAGTACCAGAGGACTGGAGAATTGCAAATGTTGAGCCCTTGTTCAAGAAGGGCAGTAGAGATGACCCAGGTAATTATAGACCAGTGAGCCTTATGTCTGTTGTAGGAAAAGTTTTGGAAAGGATTATAAGAGATAGGATTTATAATCATCTAGCAAGCAACAATTTGATTGGAGATAGTCAACATGGATTCATCAAGGGCAGGTCGTGTCTCACAAACCTCATTGAGTTTTTTGAGAAGGTGACCAAGCATGTGGATGAGGGTAGGGCAGTTGACGTGGTGTACATGGACTTCAGTAAAGCCTTTGATAAGGTTCCACATGGCAGGCTATTGAAGAAAATGCGGAGGCATGGGATTGAGGGAGATTTAGCAGTTTGGATTAGAAACTGGCTTTCTGAAAGAAGGCAACGAGTGGTGGTTGATGGAAAATATTCAGCCTGGAGTCCGGTTCCTAGTGGTGTGCCACAAGGATCTGTTTTGGGAGCACTGCTGTTTGTCATTTTTATAAATTACTTGGACGCAGACATAGGTGGATGGGTTAGTAAGTTTGCAGATGACACTAAAGTCGGTGGAGTGGTGGACAGTGTGGAAGAATGTTGCAGGTTGCAGGGAGACTTGGATAAACTGCAGAATTGGGCTGAAAGGTGGCAAATGGAGTTCAATGC
>JAHRHZ010000033.1:3316165-3347724 GCA_024137785.1 Ginglymostoma cirratum
CTTGGCCTGCTGTGTTCATCCAGCTCTACACCTTGTTATCCCAGCACCTATCATTTTTCTTATCATTCTTAAGGTTCGGGAAGCCCAGCACATCAGCGCACAAGTCAAAGTTTTGAAGAAGGATCACTGGAACTAAAACGTTAACTGATTTCTCTTCACAGATGCTTCCAGACCTGCTCAGCTTTTCTAGAAACTTCTGTTTTTGTTCAATGTTAAAGCATTTGCGACAATCTTCAGCCAGAACTACTAAGTGGATGATCCACCTCCGTCTCCTCCTGAGATTTGCTCGTGTAACAAATGCTTGTCTTCAGCTAATTCGATTCACTCCAAATGACATCAAAGACACAGCTGGAGGCACTAGGTACTGAAAAGGCTATGGGCCCTGACAACATCCCGGGAATAGTACAGACAATGTGATCCGGAACTTGCCACGGCCCTCAGCAAGCTCTTCCAGTCCAGTTACAACACTGGCATCTACCAGTACCAGTGTTCTATTAACAAAAAGGAAAATCCAAACCCAACCAATTACTGCCCCAACACTCTACTTTTACTCATCAACAAAGTGACGGCAAGTGTTGTTGACGGTGCCATCAAACAGCATTTACATGACAATAAAAGCAAAATATTGCAGATGCTGCAAATCTGAAATAAAAATATAAATTTTTGGGAAATCTTTGAGGAAACTTGTATTGGACCTGGCACTATTTCTCCCTTCACTGATGGTGCCAGACCTGCTGAGTTTCTCCTGCACTTTCTGTTCTCACATAACAATCGTCTGCTCAGTGATACCCAGTTTGGGTTCCGCCAGGGCCACTCAGCTCCTGACCTCACTACAGCCTTGGTTCAAACATGGACAAAAGAGCTGAATTCCAGAGGTGAATGTGACTGCACTTCTACTGCATGTGTGATCAAGGAGCCCAGACACAATTAAAATCAATGGGCATCAGGGGTTAGTCTCTCCACTGGAATGGACTCATCATTGATAAGTGACATTCGTAACAAATAAATGCCAGGCAATGACTATCTGCAGCAAAACAGATGTTCTCTTGACATTAGTCATGTGGAGAAAAACCTATGCACAGGTAATGACTTGGGACTTGCTGCCCAAGGCAAGGACGATTAATGATTTCAAAAGAAATTGGACAGACACTTGGCATTTACCATTTGAAGCCCCTCCAAATGAAACCTCATTATTATCTAATAATTAAAAGAGGATAAAAGAAAATATTTTTGACTAGTTAGATGTGCTTACCGTCAGGAGACATTCCAGATTTAATGTCGTCATCGGCCTTCTTTCTCTCCTCAAGTGCGGAGGTGATTTGAAATGCTTGAAACCTATTATTCAGTTTTTCTAAAACGTCCTTTGGCATCCATGACTCTGCTACATGTAGCTTATGCATCATGATTCGTTCTTCAAGTTCTCGTTCTGTGAAGGACCGGCATAAGAATAAGGTATTTAGGAATAAAATTAATTCTGTTCAATCATATTCGAACATTGACCAACATCGTTAAATCAATATTGAACTAGCTTAACAAACTTCATATTGTAAGATTTCTGTTTCGTAATCAAAGAACCATTGGAATGAAATGGATTGATAATTATTATTAAAATTAGGGACGTCATTTCACATGAAAAAATCAGCGGTAGTGATAACGCATAAAAATGTAAGTAAAATGAAACTAGGCTCCCAATGTGAAATGCTGCCAAACATTGCCAAGAAAACAAAGTGATGGGTTTTTCCTTTAATAATCGCTTTGAATGAGGAAAATGAAGCTTACTGCAAGCTCACTGATCCTGGCCTGAACCTGGATAATGAGGAACCCTGAGCTTCAGACATGTTCCACTAAAGATTGGTAAGTAAACAACATTGATGTGTCTAGAATATGAGACCAAAACTGAAAAACAGGAAATTTAAGCCCACTGGCTTGAGACCCATGAAGGGCACAAAGGAGCCAGAGAGATAGGAGAATACTTTGGGACCTGAGTGTAAACTAAAGGCACGAGGGAGGAAAGACATCACCAAAGGACACAGAGGATGGTGGCAGAGGTTGTCATTCAAACTGGAAGCCTATGACTACCAGTGTGCCCTAATGTCTGGTGATGGGTCCACTATTGTTTGTCATTTATATAAAGGGTTTACATGAGGATTTAGGAGGCGTGGTTAGTAATTTTGCGGATGACACCAAAATTGGTGATATAGTGGACAGTGAAGAAGGTTACCTAAGAGTACAAAGGGATGTTGGTCGACTGTTGGCCAGTGGGCCAGGGAATGGCAGATGGAGTTTAATTCGGATAAATGCGAGGAATTGTATTTTGGTAAGACAACCCAGGGCAGGACCTACACATGACTTACACAGTGCCTGGGAGTAGGTAGATAGTTCCTTGAAAGTGCTATCACAGGTAGACAGAGTCGTAAAGAAGGCATTTGGCACACTTGCCATCATCGGTCAGGATTTGGGATGCCATGTTACAAATGTACAAGACATTGGTAAGTACACATTTGGAGTAGTGTGCATAATTCTGGTCACTCTCCTAGAGGAAGAATGTTATTAAACTGGAAAGGGTGCAGAAAAGATCTACAAAGATGTTACCAAGACTGGAGGGTTTGAGTTATAAGGAGAGGCTGGATAGATTTCCACTTTTTATCCCTGGAACGTAGGAAGCTGAGGAGTGACATTATAGACGTTTATAAAATCATGAGGGTTATAGATTAGGGAAATAGCTAAGGTAGGAGAGTCCAGAAGTAGAGAGCATAAGTTAAGGTAAGAGGGGAAAGATTTAAAGTGAGGGACAACTTTTTCACACAGAGGGTGATATAGAAATGGAACGAGCTGCCAGAGGAAATGGTAGCGGCAGGTACAATTACAACAGTTTAAAGACATTTGGGCAGGTACACGGACAGGAAAGGTTTAGAGAGAAATGGACCAAATGTTGGCAAGTGGGACTAATTCAGTTTAGGAAACCTGATCGGCATGGATGAATTGGGCTGAAGGACCTGTTTCCATGATGTATGCCTTTATGACTCTACCTTAATACACATCATGGCATAGATGAGAATGGATAGCCAGAGATTTTTCTGGGTGGAAATGACTATTATGAGGGGGCATAATTTTAAGGTGATGGGAGGAAGGTATAGGGGAGGTGTCAGAGGTAGGTTCTTCACACAGAGGGTGGTGGGTGCGTGGAATGCGACGCTGGCAGTGGGAGTGAAGTCAGATACATTAGGGACATTTAAGTGACCCTTGGATAGGCACATGGAGGATAGTAAAATGTAGGGTACGCAGGGTAGTTTGATCTTAGAGTATGATAATAGGTCGGCACAACACTGTGGGCTGAAGGGCCTGTACTGTGCCGTACTGTTCTATGTGTTCTATGTTCTATATTCAGAACAAAATACAGTTTGCAGATGAGACAAAAATAATTGGGAAGGCAAATGGTGAGGATGAGACAAAGAGTATGCACAGGGATACAGAGAAGATACGTGAGTAGGCAAAAGTGTGTTAGATGGGATGTAATGTGGGAATATGTGAGGCTACCTGCTGGGTTTGTGAAGTTTAACAGTGAAAATAGAGGAGCTAAATATTGTTCAAATGGAGAAAGACTGCAGAAAGATATAAAACAAAGAGATTTGCGAATCCTCATTCATGATTCACAAACCAAACGTAGCATTCAAGTTTGGTAGGTAATAAAGAAGGCAAATGGGATGTTAGCCTTTATTTCAAAGGGAATGAAGTACAAAAATTGGGAAGTCTTGTCAAAACAATACAAGGCACCATTCAGACCACAGCTGGAATACTGTTAACAGTTTCGACTCTTTCATCCAAGGAACGATATGCTGGCATTGGAAGCAGCCCAAAGAAAGTTTGCTCAGTTGATCATGCGTATGGAGGGATTTTCCATTCAGGAGAGATTAACTAGGTTAGCTTGGAGTAGATTAGCCACTGGAGTTCAGATGAATGAGAGACAATCTTACTGAAACATACAGAATTCTTGAGGGCTTAACAAGGTAGATGCAGCTACCTTTATGGGAGACTGTAGAATCAGAAGGCATAATCACAGGGTAAGGAGTCGCCAATTTAAGAGAGAAATGAGGAAGTCTGTAGAGGCTGAATCATTAAGTGCATTCAAGGTTAAATTAGACAGATTTTTACACAGTAAGCGAGTGAAAAGTTATGGGAAATAATCAGGAAAGTGGAGTTGAGGATTATCAAATCAGCTGTGCTCCCATTGAATGGTGGCCTAATTCTCCTCCTTTATTTAATGGTCTTATGCACTGTCTGGCAGCCAAGAGCAGAGATTCATTGCAAGGAGCCTGGGAGAACAGAACCTTTAAATCAATAGAGCAAGCCAGCTGAAATAGCTCAGTTGGGAGAGCGTTAGACTGAAGATCTAATAGATCCCTATTTCAATCCTGAGTTTCAGGAAAGTGAGCACTTCCTGAATGTGTCAGCTTTTGTTCAAGTAGGTGTGGACTTGCTGGGCTGAAGGGCCTGTTTCCATAGTGTTAAGGGTTCTGTGATCTACGAAAGAGCTTGGAACTACCATCTGCATGCGATGGGAAGCCTCAGAGATTTTGGTGGTAATTGGGTTTGACGGTGTATAGGAGGCTGGAGCTGGAACCTGGATGGAGAGGTGGAAGCCATCCCTGAAATAACTCAGTGAAGCGATCTTCCTCCTCCCAAGCCACAAGGAAAATAGAAACTCACAGTTTTAAAACTTACATGGGCCTCAAACACTGTTTGAGTCATTCTACCTATCGTTGCCATGCAGCAAACAGGGCATGACTTCCTTCTGTGAGTTTAAAAAATAAATTGTTGCACTGATGACTGTCATAGGTGACGTTGTCAGTTAGTATTTATTTTGTCAGGATGTCCTCAGGGGATCTGGTACCAATCCCTTTTCTAATAATTAACGGTGGGGCTCACTGGTATTAAGTAGGGTGGCACAGTGTTTACCTTTATTGCCTCACAGCACCATGGGCCCAGGCTCAATTCCAGCCTTGGGTGACTGACTGTGTGGCATTTGCATGTTCTAACCCTATGCATGCATGGGTTTCCTCTTGCAGTTCAAAGATGCGCAGATTAGATGGATTGTCCATAGTGTGCCGGCTCAGCGGGTTAGCCATGGAAAATTTAGGGTTGTAGGGAGGTGTGTCTGGCTCTCTGGAGGGTCAGCATGGCCTGCTTCCACACTGCGTGGATTCTGTGAAGGATTACCCATGCAGATCAGGCCTGAACTTGAGTAAAAAGAGATAGTGGACTTGATGGATCAAATGGCCTGCTTCCACATTGTGGGGATTCTATGAAGGTGTGAAGGATTAGTCACTTGAAGGAGGCATGTACTTGAGTAAAAAGAGATGGTTCATTGCATACTGGTATGAGAACAAGTAATGTTAGAGTGGTGAGCGATACTTCATTTGGTAAGAGACTTTGGCGTGACTTAAGAGATTTTTCAAAAATTTGCTTATGGAATGTGGACATTTCTGGCTAGGCAGCATTTATTGCCCATCTGTAATTACCCAGAGGGCAGTAAAAATTCAACCACATTGCTGGGGGTCTGGAGTCATACATAGGCCAGACCAGGATGGCAGACTTTCCTTCCCTAAAGGATAGTAGTGAACCAGATGGGATTTTCCCCAGGCAATTGCTTTATGGCCATCATTAGATTCTTAATTCCAGATTTATTTTTGAATACAGATTCTATAATCTGCCATGGTAGGATTTAAACTCAGATCCCCACAACATTAGCTGAGTTTTTGGATTAAAGTCTAGTGATAATACCACTAGGCCATTAATTCCCCTAGAGAGATGATCCTAACCAAAGTTGCATGGCTGCAATCAGTAGAGGTAAAATAAACAGATTAAACAGTTGCAATAGGCAACAAGAAATGACAAGTTCCTCTCAGAGACAGTCATTTATATCCCGGTGGCTGGAGCTAGACAAAGTGTCACAGTTTTAAGCAATATGACCTGTGCCAAATGCAGAAATTCAGCAAGGTGATATCTGTCGGTGTAGCTACACCAAATGGACTGCAGCACTTCAAAAAGGCAGAGAGAGGTCCAAGAAGGCAGAGACAACAAGGTGTAGAGCTGGGTGAATACATCAGGCCAAGCAGCATCAGAGGAGCAGCAAAGCTGATGTTTCGGGCCCAGACCGTTCTGCAGAAAATTTTCTGAAGAAGGGTCTAGGCCCGAAACGTCAGCTTTCCTGCTCCTCTGATGCTGCTTGGCCTGATGTATTCACCCAGCTCTACACCTTGTTGTCTCAGATTCTCCAGCATCTGCAGTTCCTACTATCTCTGCTCCAAGAAGGCCGTTCACTTTCTCAACGGTGACTAGAGTTGGGCAATAAATGCTGGAGCAGCTAGCAATGCCCACGTCCCTGGAGTGAATAAAAATAAGATAAACGAGTAAGTGCTTTCCCAACCAATGATGCCCACATCCCCTGAGTTATTAACAATAAAGAACAATCATTATATCATTGGGGCTTTGACATTTACATTTTAATAAGTCCTCATCGGCTTTTAGCAACAGCTTTGCTTAGTGCCTTAACTATAGCACTTCTCATACACAGGCAATGGGGAGGTGATGGCCTAATGGTATTATTGGTGGCCTGTTAATACAGCGACCCCGATAATGCCCTAAGGACCTGAGTTCAAATCCTGCAACGGCAGATAATAGAATTTGAATTCAATAAAATATCTGGAATTAAGAATCTAATGATGACCATGAATCCATTATCAACTGCCATGGTGCGAAACCCCATCTGGTTCACTAATGTCCTTTAGGAAAGGAAACAGCCATCCTTACCTGGTCTGGCCTACATGTGACTCCAGACCCACAGCAATGTGGTTGACTCTTAACTGCCCTCTGGGCAATTAGGGTTGGGCAATAAATGCTGCCTGGCCAGTGACGCCCTCATCCCGTGAATGAATTAAAAAAACACACCAACCTATCCCATACGGCCAATTAAATTGAAATTGGGATTATTGTTTCTGAGTGGTTTACTGTGCTACACCATTCAGAACTGTAGCAAAATACAAGCTAAAATTATCTTCAAGAAACTCAGACCTTCCTCAGACATTCCTTCTGCGGCAGCTGAAGCCTCCAATTTTGCCATTTCATTTTCGCGGATAATTTGACTACGAAGAATTATGGTGTCATTCTCAAGATTTTTGCGTGTTTGCGTGGGCAACCATTCCAGTACTAATTCAAGTTTTTTATCCATTAGACGCTGCAGGTCTGATGCCAGTCTTCGGTTGATGGGGGCATCTGAAGCTTTCTTTTCTGTAAAAAAGAAATAGAATTAATAAGGTTTAATGAAAGCAAGAATGTTAACTGAATGGATATTCTGCAGGGAGATAATTGCTAAGTTACACTATTTATTGATTACACTAATTTGCAAACACATTTTGTGAATAACCTAAATCCAAATGCTGGTTAATTCATTATCATTATGCATTGGTAGATATAAATCAACATAAACAGTTGAGGATGGTATTATGGCAGGTAAGAATCAACCACAAACCTTCCTTGCTCAGCATGAAACGCAACATTTCAAATCAACCACCCTTCAGTCTTCATGATTTGTAATGTACAGTTGCAGAGGTATTATCACTGGATTCGTAAACTTCATTCATGCATCAGAAATGATTTCTGATGAAGGGTCTAGGCCCGAAACGTCCAGATTTCCTGCTCCTATGATGCTGCTTGACCTGCTCTGTTCATCCAGCTCCACACCTTGTTATCTCTCATACTCTATAAGTCATTTTCCATACCTTGGTTCATAGCCTTTTATACCTTGCCATCACAAGTGCATAGATGACTACTTCTCAAATGTAATGAGGCTTTCTGCCTCTACCATCTTAACCGGCAGTGAGTTCCAGATTCCCACAACCCTCTGGGAAAAGGTTTGTCCTCACATCTTCTCTAAACCTTCTGCCCCTTCTCTTAAATCTATGTCCAAGTCGTTGATCTCTCTCTAAGGTAAACAACCCCAATCTCCCTTTATAATTATTACTCACCAGCCCATGCAACATCCAGGTGAATGTCCTCTGCACCCTATGCACCCTCCACAGTGCCATCGCTCTCAATCCTTCTAAGATGGTCTAACAAGTTGCTCAAATTGCTCCCAATTTAGACTAAAAGGGATGAAACTGAACAGATCAGACAGTAGCAGCCAAGGCCTCAGAATCAACAACAATTACAATCCAGCCGACCCTGCAGACTCTTCCTTATCGACATCTTGGGTGATTACACCAAAATTGAGAAAGCTATTCCACAGACTAGTTAAGTCATAGAGCCATACAGTAATCCAGCATGGAATCAGGTCCTTCAGCCCAAACTGCTCCATGCTGACCATGGTTCCCATTCAGCTACTTCCAATTGCCCACGTTTGGCCCATATCCCTCTAAATCCTTCCCATCCATGCACCTATCCAAGTTCTTTTTAAACTTTGCTATTGTACCTGCCTCAACCACTTTCTCTGGAAGCCCATTCCATATACACACCACTTTCTGCGTGAAGAAGTGCCCCTCAGGTCCTTCTCAAGTCTTTCCCCTCTCACCTTAAACCTACGCCCTCGAGTTTTCAATTCCCATCTGTGCATTCATCCTTTTCTATGCCCATCATGATTTGAAACACCTCAATAAGGTTGCCCCTCATTGTCCTACTTTCCAATGAATAAATTCTTATCCTGGTCAACCTCTCCCTATAACTCAGGCCGACTAGTGCCAGCAACATTCTCGTAAATCTTCATTGCACACTTTCCATTTAACCATGTCTTTCCAATAACAGGGTGACCAAAACTGTGCATAATACTCCAAGTGTGGCCTGACCAACAACTTATCCAACTGTAACATAATTATCCCAACTCCGGTATTCAATGCCTCAATCGATGAAGGCCAGCTTGCTAAATGCCTTCTTCACAACCCATTCCAGCTGTGACTCCGTTTTCAACGAACTATGCATTTGTACTCCTAGGTCCCTCTGTTCCACGACACTCCTCAGGAACTTATCATTTACTGTATAAGTCCTACTTTGGTTTGACTTCCCAAAATGCAGTACCCCACACTTATCTGTATTGAATTGTGTATGTCACTCCTCAGCCCATTTCCCCATCTGATCAAGATCCCTCTGTAATGTTTGATAACCTTCCTCACGATCAACAATACCTCCTAATTTTGTATCATCCGCAACTTACTAATCATGCCTTGTACATTCACATCCAGATAGTTTATGTAAATAATAAATAATGAAGGTCCTAGCACAAACCCCTGTGGCACACCACTAGTTACAGGCCTCCAGTCCGAGAAACCACCTTCAACACTCACCCTCTGCTTCCTACCATGGAGCCAGTTTTGGGTCCAATTAGCTAGTTTTCCCTGGACCCCATGCGACCCAACTTCCATGACTAGCTTGCTGTGTGGGACCTTGTAAAGGCCTTACTGAAGTCCATATAGACAATATCTACTGCCCTACCCTCATTTATCCTCTTGGTTACCTCTTCGAAAAACTCTTGAAAGATTTGTCAGATATGACATCCTGTGCACAAATCCATCCTGATTATCCCTAATCAGACCTTGACTGTCCATAAGTTGGTTGAGTCTGTCCCTTAGTATCCTCTCCAATAACTTTGCAACCTTTCTTAAACAATGGAGCAACATTAGCCACCCTCCAGTCTTCTGGAACTTTACCAGTGGCTAAAGATGAAGCAAAAATCTCTGCAAGGGCCTCTGCAATTCCTTCCCTAGCCTCCCTCAATGCCCAAGGATGGACTTGATCAGGCCTAGGGGATTTATCCACCTTAATGCAGTATAAGGCTGCAAACACCTCCTCTCTGGTAATATGTATGTGGTCCAAAACATCCCCACTTGTTTCCCTTATTTCCTTAGCGTCCATGATTCTCTCCTTAGTAAACACTGAGGGGAAATATTCATTAAAAATCTCGCCCATTTCCGGTGGCTTCTCACATAGACAGCCATGTTGATCTTTAAGAGGATCTATTCTCTCCCTAGCCATCCTTTTACTTTTAACATGGGTATAGAACCTCTTGGGCTTATTTTTAACTTTATCTGCCAGATCCATCTCATACCCTCTATTTGCTCTTCTGATTTCCCTCTTGATTGTGCTCCTGCACTTTTTATAGTCATGTAGGGATTCACTTGCGCCCGATAGCTTAAACCCAATGTATGCCTTCTTCTTTTTCCTGACCAGACCCTCAATTTCCCTTGTTAGCCAGGGATCCCTAAACCTGCCAGCTTTTCCCTTCCCCTTAAGAGGGACATAATGACCCTAGACTCTTGGATATTACACTTTTAAGTAGCAGCCTGAAGCAGACATATTCATGGAATCATACCACACTAACAATATCCCAGACAAATCCATCACCATCTTTTGGCATGTCCTGTAGACATGAGAGATCAACCAGTACCAATGGTACGGTGATACACAATCAGGAGGAGGTTGTACTGCGAGTCCTCAACATCGACTTTAGATCCCATAAAGTCTCATGGCATCAAGTCACAAATAGGCAAGGAAACCAGCTCCTGATAACCTCCTACTGACCTCCTCAACTGATTGGTCTATGTAAGACATAGTGGACATAAATGCTAGGCTTGGCCTGCAATAAAAGGCACCGTAGCCCATCACAAGTATGTCAGAAATAAAAGTAGCAAATGGTCTACAATCCTTTGAGCTGGAAAGTAGAACCAGTGTAAATTTAGCGTAGCTTTGGCAGTACAGACTTGACAGACTAAAGGGCCTTTTCTGTGCTGTGAGATTCAATGATTCAAATCATCCATCTTACTCTTCTAAACACCATTGGATATAAGACTAGCTTGTCCAGCATTTTCCCATAAGATAACCTATCTATTCCAGGTGTCCAGCAAACCTTCTCCGAACTGATTACAACCCATTTCTTCAAGATATATGCGACAAAAAATAAATCGTTCATTCATCATTCATTCATTTATTCCTTAAACAAAATAACCAAGACTATTCTTATCGCTCCTGACCTGGGCCTCATCAATTCCTGGATAACTGAAGTGTAAACTCCCTATTTTGGTACTTAATTCCTCTCACAATAAATGACATTTTATTCGCTTACCTCATTACTTGTTGGAACTGCTCACTAACCTTTGGAAATTCATGCACAAGGTCATCATAGTGCCTCTCAGAGGTCTCCAAACTCTCACCGTTGAAATAAAATGCTTTTTATTTACCCTTGCCCTGAAAATGGACAATTTCATTCTTTCCTGCATTTTGTACCATCTCCCAGTTCTTTTTCCCACCTTATGTCTTCTTCACAACATATTTTCCAATTTATCTTCTGTCCTTGCTATTGGGTTTGCTATTTACGAACTAAAATGAGTGCTTCTGAAAGTTAAGAATTAATCTTCCTCTGTGCCTTTCACACTAGCTTGGACCCAGTTAAAAATACTGCAACATGCCCAAACGTTTTTGCATGGATGGAAGATATCCTTGTGATAAACCTGGGATGGCGTTTGGAGGCAGACTTTAAAGTAGAGGTTGGAGGGATGGAAGAAGGTGAGGCATTCAGAGGAGCAGAGTACAGTATTAGACTTTGTCACATACGTTCATTCTGTTTCCCTCGTTGCCACATACTTTGTAAGAAGATAATTAGGAATTTTCAGGCTGTACTTCCTAACAGAATTAAAGGTTTTTTTTCCAGAAGGCAGCGCATTAGAGTGGGTTGCACTGTTATACCCAGAACAGTTGGAGTTCTGTTGCGAGGGAAGCCATGAAACATTGATACCTAGAACCAGAACATGATTTAATAACAGCGTAAAAACGTTACCTGCTTCACTCATCCCAGCCTTGTGTTTACTACGCTGGTCTTGTTGTGCAAGGAGGACAAGTTCATGTCGATAGAGGTCAAACTTGGCATCAAGATGTTTCCGCTTCATCTCTGGCATCCATGTTTTTGCCACATTTATTTTGTAACTGTATACACGCCTTTGTAGTTCACTTACTGTGAGCAATTGAAATAAAAACAAAGGGGAAAGTCGAATGCAAAATTACTTTAAGAGTGATTTTTAGTAGTAAATTTGATGTCAGACTAAAGTAGCAGAGACCAGGCATGTAATAAACCAGCCTCACTTCAGCACTGTGAGTTCCAGACCTAAACATCCAAAACCAGCAAGAAGTAGAAGCTGCTGTCAGTCAGCTCAGGATCAGGATGCCGGAGACTGCACAGAGTCTGGCATCCTGTCACTAAGTCACCCTTTACTTACACACACACAGCACCCTGGCTGTGACCTGCCAGCCATGAGTCAGTTCCTGAGGTCAGGAGATTCTCTAAATCCCCTGCTTATATCTGTCAGCCAGGGCTCTCTGACTGTCTCAGGCCTACATCTCCAAAGGATCGCATAGTCGATGGGTCCACCTGGTTCCAATCACTACAGGGCTAAAGGAATTGTCACTGGCATCAACGTTTGGAAAGGGAGGTCCTGATGCAGGGTGTAAACCCGAAACATTGACTTTCCTGCTCCTCCGATGCTGCCTGAGCTGCTGTGTTCCCCCAGCTCCACACTGTAATGACTTCTAAGTTTTCTTACAGGAGGCAAAGGAGAGGTTCTGCCCCACCTGCCTTCATAAGTAATGTAGAAAAGCTTATCTGTTTGCCTCTTCCCTGAACCTGGGTTTAACTGACCAGAAAATCACAATCACTTCTCAACTCAGGTCTCCAGTCAAATAGCATTTGGCCTCAGCCGGCACATCTAAAGAAGGATCCTCCTGGCCTCTGGCATGTGTTCCCTCTGCCTGTTCAGGACAGCAGGTAAAAATGGAAGGCTGGAAGATAGAGGAGCATTAGTGGATCAGACCCTCAGGCAAATCTACCTGACTGCCTAGTTTCGACACTAAAGAATATTTCCCCTCATCACAATACAGTCACCCAAGCTCCAAGTCACCTTAAATGATATAACTGCCCTGCCACACTTTCAGCAGCAAGCTGGGGCTTCGCAAATTTCAGGCTCAAAGAAAAGATAAAATGTAACTGAAAGAAAAAAAAATCTAGAAATTACCTGGCGGAAGATTTGGAGCAGAAGGAGAAACTTGAATCCCAAGCTCTGTGAGAATTTCATGTGCTCTCTCAGCATAATCTATTGTTAAAAAAAAAGGCACATTTAGTTCTTTATGGCAACAAACTCATAATTGAAATTTTTGCTCTTTCATGGGATGTGAGTGTCACTTGAAACGTCAGAATTTGCCTCCCATCCCGAAATTCCCTTAAGAAGGGGTGGTATAACATTAGTGACAGTGAGTGGACTCAATTAAAGAAGATAGACCTCACTCAAGATTGAAAGGGCAATGGTGGCCCTCCAATACTGCCACAATGGAAATCCCCAGCATGCACGTTTCGAGCTGCTGATTCATCACGAAGAGAAAGAGAAGCTGCCACGACATAGAGACATCCTCTGAAGATATTATTCCATTTTTAAAGCTGATCATTTTGGTGCCAGCATTACTGCAGGAGACCCAACTATCTCTGATAAAGGCAAAATATTGCAAGTGCTGGTGGGTTTCTCCAGCATGCTCTGCATTTGACGTGACCGTCTCCAGCTTCGTCGTCAATGACGTCCTTCTATGTTAAGTTCAGAAGTTGGGATGTTCACTGACTTTGGCACGTTATTCGTCAGCACTAACTGCAACTGCTGAGATGAAGCAGGAAGAGTATGCAACAAGAACTAGACAAGATTAATGCTCAGATTGACAAGTGGGAGATAACATTTCTGACGCACATGCGTCCAACAAAAGAGAACCTAGTTTGAAAAAGTATTCTTTGAAAAAGCTGAACAGAGGGCCAAATATCCCTAGTATCTGAGATAAATGGCCCAGAGTTATTGAATGTGAACAATATTGATGCCCTTATCTTAGGAAAGCTATACTGGCATTGGAAGCAGTCCAAAGAAGTATCCCTCGGCTTATTCTTGGAATGGAGGGATATTCTTATGAGGAGAGGTTATGTAGGTTGGACCTGTACCTATTGGAGAATGAGAGGAAACTCTGGCAAAACATATAAGATTCTTACAGAATTTGACCGGGTATTTTCAAGAAGGTTTTTTCCCTTTGTGGGAGAGTTTAGGATCAGAGGGCATCATCTCAGAATAAGGGATTGCATGTTTAAGACAGACTTTTTTCTCTTAAAGCGTGGTGAATCGGTGGAACCTTTTTCGTTATTTATTTTCATTCACGGGATGAGGGCATTGCTGGCTAGGCAGCATTTATTACCCTTCCCTAGTTACCCAGAGAGCAGTAAAAAGTCAACTGCATACTGCTGTGGGTCTGGAGTCACATGGAGGTTATAGAAATAGGAAAGGATGAAACCCTGCAAATATTTCAAGGGCATTAGTGAACCAGATGGGTCTTTCCTAACAATCAACAATGGATACATGGCCATCATTACATTCTCAATTCCAGATATTTGTTGAATTCAATTTCCACCATGGTGGGATTTGAACCTGGGTCTCTGGACTAATAGTCCAGCAAGAATGCCACTATGCCATCACATACCCCACTTTGCTACAGAAGGCTGTTGAGGCTGGGTCGTTAAATATATTCAATGCTGAGACAGAAACATTTTAATCAGTAAGAGAGTCAAGAGTTATAGGAAAATACAGAAAAGTGGAGTTTAAGATTATCAGATCAGCCATGATTTAATTGAACAGCAGAGCGGACTGACAGGCTAAATCATCGATTTCTGCTCGTCTTTTTATTGTCTTATGGACTTATGTAAAGTTAGAAGGGATGACCCAAAGTTTGATCAAAGAGAAGGGGTTAAAAGGAAAATGTTACAGGACAAAAGGAGGCAGCGCATGACACCAGAGCTTGGAGTTTAGCTGGTTTAAGGTCCAATTTACCAAAGGTGTGGCAAAGAAATGGAGGCAGAAAATGGGGAGCACAAAAAACAAGCATTGAAGGAGCAGAACACTGGAGGGTGGAGAGTGTAAACCCGGAGAAAGTTACAGAAATAGGAAAAGAGTAAACAAAATTTCAGGATAAGAATGAAAATATTATATTTGCAGCATTAGAGGACAAGCAATCAGTGCATTGACACTAAAGACACGAGTGACTGGTGAATAAGACTTAGATATGGGTAGCAGATATTTGGTGAACTGAGGTAGGAAAGTCAGCATAGGAATAGATACGTACAAAGCCAGCAAAAGCACATGAAGATTTCAGCAAATGTGCATATTTAGCAACGGAGAAGGCTATGTTACAGGAAATTAGTTGATGGGGGAAATAAGGGTCAGAGGTTCAGCTTGGGATGAAAGAGGGAGCAGTATCTGCAGGAAGTGCTACACCTGCCCCCACACCTCCTCCCTCACCCCAATCCGAGGCTCCAAGAAGACTTTCCACATCAGGCAGATGTTCACCTGCACGTCTGCTAATGTGGTATACTGCATCCGCTGTACCCGTTGTGGCTTCCTTTACATCGGGGAAACCAAGCGGAGGCTTGGGGACCGCTTTGCAGAACACCTGCGCTCAGTTCGCAACAAACAACTGCACCTCCCAGTCGTGAACCATTTCAATTCCCCCTCCCATTCCTCAGATGACATGTCCATCCTGGGCCTCCTGCAATGCCACAACGATGCCACCCAAAGGCTGCAGGAACAGCAAATCATATTCAGCCTGGGAACCCTGCAGCCCAATGGCATCAATGTGGATTTCACAAGCTTCAAAATCTCCCCTCCCCACAACTGCATCCCAAAACCAGCCCAGCTCATCTCCACCTCCCTTACCTGTTCTTCCTCTCACCCATCCCCTCCTCCCACCTCAAGCCCCACCCCCATCTCCTATCTACTAACATCATCCCGCCCCCTTGACCTGTCCGTCCTCCCTAGACTGACCTATCTCCTCCCTACCTCCCCACCTACACACACCTTTACTGGCTCCAACCCCGCCTCTTCGACTTGTCTGCCTCCCCTCCACCTATCCTCTCCTCTATCCATCCTCTATCCGCCTCCCCCTCTCTCCCTATTTATTTCAGAACCCTCTTCCCCTCCCCCATTTCTGATGAAGGATCTAGGCCCGAAACGTCAAGCTTTCCTGCTCCTAAGATGCTGCTTGGCCTGCTGTGTTCATCCAGCTCCACACCTTGTTATCTAGTATTATGAACAGATTAGGTTCATCTGATTGGTTGCAGAAAAAAAACTTGTGGTAGATCTAAAGATAATGGGACAAAGCAACTGTGGCTCATCAAAGCTTGGACGTCAGTAAGTTTGGTAAGATTGGTGGTGTAGTGAACAGTGAAAAAGATTATCTCAGAGTACAACAGGACCTTGATCAGCTGGGCCAATGGGCCGAGGAGTGGCAAATGACTTCATTGGTCAGTGCATTGAGTATAGGAGTTGGGAGGTCATGTTGTGGCTGTACAGGACATTGGTTAGGCCACTTTTGTTGAGTTCTGGTCTCCTTGCTATAGGAAAGATGTTGTTAAACTTGAAAGGGCTAAGAAAAGATTCACAGAAAAGATGTTTCCCAGGCTGGAGAGTTTGAGCAGTAGGCAGAGGCTGAATAGACGAGGACTGTTTTCCCTGAAGTGTTGGAGACTGAGGTTTATAAAGGTTTATAAAATCATGAGTGGCATGGATGGGGTAAATAGCCAAGGTCTTTTTATCCCAGGGTAGA
The DNA here is from genome assembly GCA_024137785.1 of Ginglymostoma cirratum. Classification (NCBI taxonomy): domain Eukaryota; kingdom Metazoa; phylum Chordata; class Chondrichthyes; order Orectolobiformes; family Ginglymostomatidae; genus Ginglymostoma; species Ginglymostoma cirratum. The sequence continues at coordinate 3,332,819 of JAHRHZ010000033.1, forward strand.
TGAGTCCAAAACTAGAGGGAATATGTTTAAAGTGAGAGGGGAAAGATTTAGAAGGGAACTAAGGGGCAATGTTTTCACACAGAGGGTGGTGCATGTATGGAATGAGCTGCCAGAGGAAGTGGTGGAGGCTGGTACAATTACAACATTTAAAAGGCATCTGGATGGCAGGAAGTGTATAGAGGGGCAAAAACAGAAGTTGCAAGAAAAGCTCAGCAGGTCTGGCAGTATCTGTGAAGGAAAAAGCAGAGTTAACGTTTTGGGTCCGGTGACCCTTCCTCAGAACTAAGCGTGTATGGTAAGACAGGAAGCGATGCTGTGTGTCATACTTCAATGTGTTGACAGAGTCTGGCAGAGCAGATCCAGCAGTATTTGCCACTTGTGCTCTCACTTTCAGCTTTGTAACGGTCTGAAGATCCAGGCCTGTATTATAAACATTACTGCGTACAAAGTTATCATTAATCCTTTGTTTTTGTGCTCCATTTCAGTGTTTGTAAGGCCCAAAATCCCAATGATCCTTTTTGACTTCATTGATATTTCTCACATTGCTTTTGGGATGATAAAAGTTAAAATGGTGGACTCAAAATTCTTGGCGCATTTCTCTACTCAACCATACTGTACATTTATTTTCCATTCAGCACAATAAATGCACTGAGTCACAGTGTTATAATCCTATCTCCAAACCGCAGTCACCTCAGATGCACCTTCCTTGCTAAGAAATGAAGATCATAGCATTTACTTCTAATTTAACTTACCTGGTTCACAAGGCACTCCTTCCGATAGATCTGTTGACAGAAAACAGAATTTTCAGACTTATAAATAAATTTTACGAAAAGGCCATGAACATTCCTGCTGCTAAAGTGAACTTCTGAAGTCTTTGCAAACCAAGGTATTCATCAGACCCCTTTTGCTAGAGTTTAAGGATAACAGATAAACCTTTTAGGACTGAGATGAGAAGAAATTTCTTCACGCAGAGCATGCTGAAGTGGTTGAGGCCAAAACATTGCATGTTTCCAAGAAGAGGATGGATATAGCTCTTGTGATTCAGGGGATCAAGGGACGTTGGGGAAAGAGGAGAATTAGGACATTGAACTTGATAATCAGCCATGAGCATAATGAATGATGGGGGATCAAATGTCTTCTCTATCTCTATGTTTCTATAACCATGACACTATTTTTACCCAACATTCATCAAAACCAACAATTTATTTTCTTGTGCAAGCTTGTTCACACCCATATCCCTTGTCAGGAATTCCAAATGGAAAGCCAGGCAATTGACTATAGTTCATTCACTTCCGCCCTCCAGTTCATTAATATGTATTGTAAACAATTGTAGTCCCAGCATTGATCAATGTTGAACCCCCATTGCTCACAGATTGCCAACCAGAAAAACAATCCCTTACTTCCTCAGGCCTGTACAATGCCTGTAAGGCCTGTTGTTCATTTGGAGAGCAGGGCCAAATGGACTCCTTCTGCACTGTAACACTCCCAAAGTACTATTATTGGACATTCCCAGGACAATTATTTTTATGACTGAATGACGTACTCAGTCACTGAAGACACTAAACGATTGATAGATGTCTTTAAGAAATAGGAACTGAAGTCTGTCATTCAACTCTTTGAGTATGCTCTACTATTCCATTTGATCAGGGCACGCCTGTAGCACAATTTCATTTGCCTACCTTTGTTCCAGATTCTTTGAAACCCTTAACTGACAAAATGTTATCAATTTCAATCCTGTAAATATCAATTGACACAATTTTGATAGTGTCTAGAAGGACTGACTTTCAGATTATAATAATTCTTTACATAAAGTAGTGGTTTGTGATTTAACTTCAAGAAGACCCGCTTAGTAAATTAATTTAAAATTGTAGCTGCTTGTTGTGTGTTCCTCCACCAAAGGAATCAGTTTTATTGTGTCCACCTGCTGAGATGCTTTATTATTTTAAACATTTTGATCAAACAACACTTCAAAATTCTGCAAAAAATCTGAAACAGCTTCATGCAACACATCAACATGTAGTCTGATTTAGCTTCCATGGGATTATACCATCCCTCTTCCATAACTTAATCTGGTTGTTAAGGGGTGCCAGGTTTCTAAAGGGCTTTTATTAAAATCAACAGCATGCTTTTTTTCCCACAGTAAGTTAGGGAGCTAGTATTTCTGGCCAGATTTATTGAATTTTGTTTGATAACTCTTCACGCCGTGGGATTTTTGCTAATTTACAGCTGGAACAAGAATCTAGTCCATAAGCCCAATGTTACCATACTCTAGAACAGCCTCACAAACATTTCGGGCATATTTCCAGTTGCTACATGCTGACTATTGGCTTGGCTTAGGTTTCTGCAACTGATGGAAGTGCCCAAAATGTAGCTGGACTTAGACTGAATTTCATTCTGGTCAACATTCAACTCACCAAGTAATTCTACCTCATCTAGGATGCCCCCTGTAGAAAGAAAATAGAATGTTTTAATACAAGCTCAGTGCATCAAGACATATCTCAAACTGAGTACTGACCTCATAAAGTTGAATATGTAGTTTATTCATAAGATGAACAATTAAAAAGCAGCGCACATTTACTTTTAACCAACCAACCAGTCTCAGAATCAGAAATAAAGTTTTCATAACATGCACTTTCGTTACTGTCAGTAATCTTTTCACTAATAAGATGGAAAGATAGACATTTACAATTCTTAAGACATGCAGTAACAAAGAGTCTTGAGGTGGCACAATGGCTCAGTAGGTAGCACCACTGTGCCAGGGACCCAGGCTCCATTCCACCCTCGGGCAACTGTCCATGAGGAGTTTACACATTCTCCCTGTGTCTGTGTGGGTTTCTGTCAATTGCTCCAGTTTCCTTCCACAGTCCAAAGATGTGCAGGTTATGTGGATCGGCCATGCTAAATTGTCCCATAGTGTCTAGGGATGTACAGGCTGGGTGGATTAGACATGGGAAATGCTGGTCTACAGGGATGGAGTGGGAGGATGGGTTGCTCTTCAGAGAGTTGGTGCAGACTGCGTGGGCTAAATGGCTTCTATCTGAGAAGGATTACTTCTGGAAAGATATGTTAGAAGGATTTCATGATTCTAAATACACACAATTTACGAGAAGGTGGGTGTAGAGACGGTTACCATCACTACATGAGTGCGACAGCAAAGGACCTGGAGACAAACACCACTGCATAAATAGATGCAAGAGACATGAGCACCCAGAGACAGTCACCAGCACCTAAAAGAGCGAGAGAGAGGGAAGGAATGTGTGCCTTCTAAAACAGTGAGAGAGAGAGCAGGACAGCAGCTTCATAAACAGTGTGAGGGGGGAGGCCAGCTTAATAAACAGAACAGTGGGCCTGCATGAGGGGGGCAGCAGGAGATAAAAATTGATGGCAGAGAACCCCTTCCACCTGTTTCCATCTGTAAGTACCAAAGTGAGACATCACTGGAAAGCAGTAAATGACGGGTAAGTATTTCTTCTGTCACTCTTTTGACTTGCCAAGTGATTTAGATCAAAAGACATTAATGCAGCTGAGATTACAGCTGGGAAATTGACTTAAAATCTTTAACATCCAAATTAATTAACTGGAATAAAGGCTGATGGGCAGACATCATGTTACAGCTGTAATGTGTGGAAGTTGGTGTGGTCCCCAGCGAACACATCTGCAACAGATGTTGGCTGTTCAAGGAACTCCTCCAAATTTAAGTTTGGAGATGCTTTAGTCAGTGCCCTTGTCCAATAGGTACAAAGTTCTTGCATGCGCACACTGTGGTCAAGGGCACACGTTAAAGGGAACAGTGGTCCGGACAGACCACTCGAACTAGAGAGAGATTAAAAAAGAAATGTAGTGTTAATAGGGATTAACTAAGGGGATAGACACTGTTCTCTGCAGCAAAGACAGAGTCCTAAAGGCTGTGTTGCTCAGCGGGTGCCAACATACAGGACATGTCCTTTGGCCCGGAGGAGAACTTGGAGTGGGAGCAAAATGACCCAGTTCGGAGGCTGAGGGGTGACCTTATTGAGGTTTGTAAAGTTATGAGCATGGATAGGGTGAATAGCCAAGTATTTTCCCAAGAGCAGGGGAGTCCAAAACTAAAAGGCATAGGTTTAAGGTGAGAGGGGAAAGATTTAAAAGGGGCAATTTTTTACACACAGAGGGTGGTGCATGTATGGAATGAGCTGCCAGAGGAAGTGGTGGAGGCTGGTACAATTACAACATTTAAAAGACATCTGGATGGGTATATGAATAGGAAGGTTTAGAGGGTTATTGGCCAAAATCTGGCAAATGGGACTAGATTAATTTAGAATATCTGAGATAACAAGGTGTGGGGCTGGATGAACACAGCAGGCCAAGCAGCATCATAGGAGCAGGAAAACTTGACGTTTCGGGCCTAGACCCTTCATCATTTATAATTTATAATTTCATCATAATTTAGAATATCTGGTTGGCATGGACGAGTTGGACTGAAGGGTCTGTTTTCACTCTATATGTCTCAATGACTATGACACCATGACTGTTGTAGGAGGTACCAATGACATAGTTAGGATTAGGAAAAGATGTTCTGCCGAGGCACTACCAGCATCTTGGAGCTAAAATGAAAAGCCTAACTGCAAAGGTAATTATTTTCAGATTACTCTATGAGCCAAATGCAAATTGGCACAGGGTACATAAGGTCAAAGGTGTAGGTGTGAAGGCAAATAGTGTGGATAACACAGAGAGTCTACAGGTTATAAGTAAGTGAAGCAAAAACTCAGCCGATGGCATACAATGTGGGAAAATGAGAGGTAATGCACTTCAGCAGGTATAATAGAAGGGACAAGCGTTATTTAAATGAGTAAAGACTGAAAAAAGCTGCTTCCCAGAAGAATTGTAGCCCTCGTGCATGAATCACAAAATCAAAGCATCCAAGTTCAGCACACAATAGGGAAGTTAAGTATAGTGCTGGTCCTTATTTCAAACAGAATGGAGAATAAAAATAGGGAAGCTTTGCTGAAATGACACTAGGCACTAAGACCACATCTAGAATACTGTGAACAGCTTTGGTCCCGTTATCTCAGGAAAGATAAACAGGCATTGGAGCCTGTCCAGAGGAGGTTCAGCACATGAATCCTGGTTATGGGGCATATTTTTATGAGCTGAGGTTGAGTAGGTTAGTGTTAGTTGTACTCATTGGAGTTTTGAAAAATGAAAGGAGACCTTATTTAAACATGTTTCAGAGATAATAGGAACTGCCGATGCTGGAGAATCTGAGATAACAAGGTGTAGAGCTGGATGAACACAACAGGCCAAGCAGCATCAGAGGAGCACCTAGGCCTGAAACATCAGCCTTCCTGCTCCTCTGATGCCGCTTGGCCTGCTGTGTTCATCCAGCTCTACACCTTGTTATCTCAGTAAAATTCTTCCTTGTGCTCCGTGTCCCGTTATTTGATTTGAAACTGAAAGGTATGTAACAAGTAGGGGTGGCTGTGGCGAGCAAGCCAAAACCTTTTAGAAGTCCATTGGCTGAGTTCCATCTATTAAGAGTGGAAAATTCACAAAGTATTTAATTGAAAGACGATTAAAATAGAAATATTAAATATAAGTAATGGTTACTAACCCTCAGTAGGTGATGAAGCTCCTGGAGTTTGAGATGGTCCAGGCGTGCCATTGTCAGCTTCTGTATGTTAGGAACAGAAGGTACATGTCAATTTTCAATCCGGAATTCAACTATCCATGTAAATAATTCATGAGCGACATACCCTCTATACATCCCTCATAATGGGCGAGCGAGAAAATCCTCTGAGCATTGCTGACCAAAGATTGGAGGACTATTAACGCTTTATTATTAATCAGATTCAATTACAGAATAGACATGAAGTGCTGAGTGGCCTATTCCTATTTTCTATGCTTTTGAGAAATGAAAGATCCAGTAACACCAGGCCAAGCGGCCCAACACCAGTGGTTTGACACCGAATATGAATTTTTTGAGGAAATCATACAAGGATTGATGAGGCTACTGCAATGTACTTAGGCCTAATGAATTTTAGCAATGTTTCTTGTCAGGTTCCGTGTGGCAGATTGTTCACAAAAAGTGAAAAATCGAAAGAACTGCTGATGCCGGAAGGAAACTTAAACAGAAATTGCTGGAAAATCTGGCAGTATCTGCAGAGAGAAATCAGAGTTAGCATTTCAGGTCCCGTGACCCTTCTCTGGAACTGATGGTCGCAAGGAAATAGTTGGCATTTAGAAAATGGGGTGTAGGGAGGTGTTAAGGAGTAAAGGATGGGTGGAGATAGAGCCCAAAGAGACAGAACAGTTGGACAGACAAAGGATAATGGTCAGCCTAAGAGAATGAATGCTTGCTAATGGAACTGTTAGTGGCTAACATTGAGTTGTATGTAATAGCAGACCCTGTGATAACAAGGCCTAGTATCTGAGGATTGGGGTAAGGACAGGGGAGAAGGTGTCTCAAGCCCTAAAATTGTTGGACTCGATATTGAATCCAGAAGTCTGTACGGTCCTCGAGTGGAAAATGAAGTGCTGTTCTCCCAGTTTACATTGAGCTTCGCTGGAGCACTGTTGCAAGCCTGAGACAGAGATGTTGGCAGGGAACACAGTGTTGTGTTGAAGTGGCAGGCAACTGTAAGCTCAGGGTCTTTTTTGCGAACAGAAAGTAGATGTTCTGTGGAGCAGTCACACAGCCTATGCTCGTTTCCCCAGTGTAGAGCAGATCACACTGTGGGCAGCGAATGCAGTAGACAAGATTGAGTGAAATGCAGGTAAAGCGCTGCTTCACCTGAAGGTGTGTTTGGACCCTTGGACCCTGAGGGGGTAAATGGGCAAATGTTACACCTTTGGCGATTGCAGGGGAACGTGCCGTGGAATGGGGGTGGATATGGTGTTGGGAGTGAAGGAGGAGTATCCCAGAGGGAATGATCCTTGCTGTAGGCTATCAAGGGAAGAGAGGGGAATATGTCTCCATTAACAAAAGTAATAGTCCATGGGCGGATCAGAAATTAAGTTGGGATGGATGCAAAGGAAATGGTGGAACAATTTCTTTTTGACTGTAAGGCTGTTTCTCGTGATGTTCTGCAAAGCTAGGTACTGGGTCTCATACTTTGAGGTATATACTCATCAAGTACTTGGGCTTGACGGTAGTGCTATGATGAAGAAGTTTTCAGACATGATAGAAATTGTACTTCATAAGAAGGAAACTTTAGACTTAAGCAAAGTTTTGGAAATTACTGGCAGAGAAAAGAAAAAGAGCACTGATGAAGCAACAAGTGATTGGGACTGGACAATACGTTCCTTGAAATATCTCAGCATGAATACACAAACCACTGTTTTCATTCAGTGCTATGACTATTCCACAATTCTATGATACCATTGGATTGGTCTGGGGTGTGGAACAGTATGAAGTGGAATTATTTCTAGAAAATTGTGAAGCGATGCATTTGCGAAGGTTAAGAAGGCAAAGGAATATATGGGGAAAACGGAAGTGTCACTGGATTTCTATTCCAGAGGCTTGGGATAACTTCCGAGAAGCATGAGTTCAAATTCCACTGCAACAGTTGGAGGAATTTAACTGCAATTTAAGTTTAATCCATTAATTTAAAAATCTGTTATAAAATAGTTTCATTGGTAAGGAGCCTAAAATGACCAGATTGTTACAAAAGTTCACATGTCGAAGTCATATGGCATGGAAACGAGCCCTTCAGCCCACCATTTCAATAGCGACCAACAAATAACAAACTACACTGAGATAACACAGTGTGGGGCTGGATGAACACAGCAGGCCAAGCAGCATCATAGGAGCAGGAAAGCTTGACGTTTCGGGCCTAGACCCTTCTACACTAATCTTATTTATCAGTGCTCGGTCCATGGCATACAAGACCCTGGCATTTTCAGTGCTCGCCCATAAGCTTATTCGTTGTTGTAAGATTACTCACCTCAACCACCCTCTCAGGCAGCACGTTTCACATAACTACACCCACTGGGCAAAAAATCTTCCCTCAGATCTCCTCGAAACCATTTACTCCTCGGTTTAAACCTATGCTCTCTGGTTTGAGATACATCTGCCATGTGGAAGAGATTCTCACAATGTAGCGTCCATACCTCTCAGTAGGTGATGCATTTTGGAGGGTCAGGTACAGGTAGAAATTATACAGTGAATGGTGGAGCCCTTGGGAGTATTGATATGCAGAGGGATCTGGGTGTGCAGGTCCACAGATCACCGAAGATGGCAGCTTCAGGTAGATAAGGTAGAAAAAAAGGCCTATGGCATGCTTGCCTTCATTGGAAGGGGCATTGAGTATTAGGATAGGCAAGTTCTGCTGCAGCTTTATAGAACTTCGTTAGGCCATTGGAATATTGCGTACAGTTCTGGTCACCACACTACCAGAAGGACGTGGACGCTTTGGAGAGGGTACAGAAAAGGTTTACCAGGATGTTGCCTGGTATGGGGGTTTTTAGCGATGGAGAAAGGTTGGATAGACTGGGTTTGGTTTCACTGGAATGCAGGAGGTTGAGGGGCAACCTTATAGAAGTTTATTAGGTTGTGAATAGCATGGATAGAGTGGAAAGTATGGGGCTTTTTCCCAGTGTGGAGGGGTTAATTGCTGGGGGACACAGGTTCAAGGTGCAAGGGGATATGTTTAAAAGAGATGAGTGAGGCAAGTTTTTCACACAAAGGGCGGTGAGTGCCTGGAACACGCTGCCCGAGGAGGTGGCGGGAGCAGACACAATAACATCATTCAAGAAGCACCTGGACAAATACATGAGTAGGAAGGGAATAGAAGGATACAGATCCTGTAAGTGAAGACAGTTTTAGCTTGGAAGGGCAAAATATGTTGGTGCAGGCTTGGATGGGCCCAAGAGCCCGTTTCTGTGCTGTAACTGTTGTTTGTTCATTGTTCTGGTTTGTTTAAAGTAAAGCCTGGCCTATATTACCAATAATGTAAAGGACAATGGAATATTGTGGGAAAAAGTCGTGGAAGTGGAGGAGGCTTGATGGGCTGAGTGGCTTTCTACTTTTCCTATGTGTTATGTTCCTCCCTATTTCCTAAAGAAATGCATCCTTAGCCAGAAGGCTCCATTACAAATTCAATGCTCGCATCCACCTGATGTTAAGGAAAATTACTCAGCTGTGTCCTGTCCCCCAAAACATAGACTGATCCAATCCAGCCAATTACCAGCCTGTTACATTCTCAATCTATTCACAAACATCAAAAAAGTGGTGCAATGTCTTGTTGATGATATGATCAACATCACATACCCAACAATAACTTGCTCACTGATGCAATAAAGCTACTCAGCATCAGACCTTATTTTTGCCTTGGCTGATTGATTCATTTATTGTCACGCGTACCGAAGTACAGCTTTGTTTACAATCACTACAGGGAGATCATAGTAAGCAAGGATATAAACATCTAAAAGATTTTGACAGAGGCGTTCGGGTTACAGCACGCAGAGTGTGCACTAGGTGAAAACAATGTTCGCAAGATTAACATTATCTGAGGCTAGAGACTCCATTCATCAGACTAATAACGACCGGGAAGAAGCTGTTTCTGAACCTGCTGGTGCGTGTGTTCAGACTCCTGTATCTTCTGCCTGACGGAGGAGGTTGTAGGAGATCATTACAGGGGTGGGAGGGGTCTTTGATGATGTTGGCCGCCTTTCTGCAGCAGTGAGCCGTGTAAATAGAGTCCATGGATGGAAGGTTGGCCTCTGTGATGGTCTACGCTGTGCACACCACCTTCTGTAGTTTCTTACTGGGCAGAGCAGTTGCCGTACCAGGCCGTTATGCACCCGGACCGTATGCTTTTGATGGTGCATCTGTAAGTCCTTATGGACATGCCAAATTTCCTGAGCTGCCTGAGGAAGAAGAGGCGTTGTTGTGCCTTCCTGACCATCGCATCTATGTGGGAAGTCCAGGACAGGTTGTCGGTTATCATCACTCCTAGGAACTTGACGCTCTTCACCCTCTACCTCCATTCCGTTGATGAATTCAATGATCAGTTCTTTAGTTTTACTGACTTTGAGAGACAGATTGTTCTCATTGCACCATGACACCAAACCCTCCATCTCCCTTCTGTATTTTGACTCATCATTGTTGGATATACATCCTACTACGGTGGTGTCATCAGCAAACCTGGAGATGGTGTTCATTCAGAATTTGGCTACACAGCCACAGGTGTGCAGGGAGTACAGTAGGGGGCTGAGGACACATCCTTGGGAGCTGCTGTGCTGAATGTTATTGTGAAGGAGGTGCAGTTACCGATCCTCACTGATTGCGGTCTGTGGGTCAGAAAGCTGAGGGTCCAATTGCAGAGGGCAGAGCCGAGACCAAGGTCACGGAGGTTTGAGATCAGTCTGGAGGGCAAAATGGTGTTGAAGGCAGAACTGTAGTCAATGAGCATGAGTCTGAGATAGGTGTCCTTGTTGTCCAGATGTTCCAGGGATGGGTGCAGGGCTAGGGGTATAGCATCCTCTGTGGATCTATCTGTAGGGGTGAGGCAGGCTGAGGGACTGGAGTTGATGTGGGCTGTGACCAGCCTTTCGAAGCACTTCATGAATATTGAGGTAGGAGCCACAGGGCAGTAGTCATTAAGGCATGTTGCATGTGTTTTCTTGGGTACAGGCATGATGATGGTCTTCTTGAAGCAGGTGGGTTCTTCACCTTGTAGGAGGGAGAGGTTGAAGATGTTGGTGAATTCCCCCACCAGTTGGTCCAGTCCTGTCACTTTCCTTGAGTTGACTCCCAGGAAGACTGATCTGACATCTGCAGCACTGACCGAGGGAACAGATGTGTCCGGGGGCTGTCAGGGCAGGTGTCGCCACCACTGCCAGTTAAAAAGAGCTGAGTTCCAGGGGTGAGGTGAGAGTGACAGCCCTTGACTCACTGGGGCATCGAGGAACCCCAGTAAAACCAGAATCAATGGACATCAGGGTGAAAACTTTCCAGTGGTTGGAGTCATACCTGACACATAGGAAGATGGTTGTGGTTGTGGGAGGCTAGTCATCTCATCTCCAGGACATCTCTGCAGGAGTTCCTCAGGGTAGAGTCCTAGGCCCAACCATCCTTAGCTGCTTCATCAATGGCCTTCCCTCCATCATAAGTTCAGAAGTACGGATGTTCACTGATGATTATAGAAAGTTCAGGATCACTTGCAACTCCTCAGATACTGAAGCAGTCCATGTTCAAATGTAACAAAATCTGGGCAATATTCAGGCTCAGTTTGACAACTAGCAAATTACATTTGCATCACACAAATGCTAATAAATGACCAGCTCCAATAAAAGACAATCTAACCATCGGCCCTTGACATTCAATGGTGTTACCATCGCTGAATCTCCAACTATTAAGATCCTGGGGCTATGAGAGCAGGTCAAAGCTTCGGAAGAGTGTGGTGAGTAACTCATCTCCCTCACTCCCCAAATCCATCCACAAGGCTCAAGTCAAGAATGTGATGGAATAGCCCTTACTTTCCTGGATAAATGACCACTCCACCTGATTGGCTCTATATCCACAAGCATCACTCCTTCTACCCACTGACACTCAGTAGCTGCCTTGCGTACTAACTACAAATTGCACGGCAGAAATTCACCAAAGATTCTTAGACAGCACCTTCCAAACCCAAGACACCTATCATTCGGAAGGACAAGGTCAGCAGATGTATGGGAACACAATGTCCGCAAGTTTCCCTCCAAGCCACTCACCATTCTGACTTGGAAATATACCGTTGTGTCTTCAGTGTTACTACATCAAATTGGTCAGAGTCATACAACACAAAAACAGACCCTTCAATCCAACTCATTCATGCCGACCAAGGTTCCCAAACTAAACTAGTCCCACTTGCCTGTGCTTGGCCTGTATCCCTCTAAATCTTTCCTATTCATGTACCTGTCCAAATGTCTTTTAATTGTTGTAACTGTACTTTCCTCCATCACTTCCTCTGGCAATTTATTCCGCATACAAACCATCCTCTGCGTGAAAAGGTTGCCCCTCAGGTCCCTTTTAAATTTTTCTCCTCTCATATTAAAAAATTGCCCCTCGGTTTGAACTCCCCACCCTAGGGAAAGGACCTTTGCCATCAGTAATGGAATTGCGCATCTGTTGACAGCACACGGACTGCAGTGGTTCATGAAGGCAGCTCACCGCCGCCTTCTCAAGGGGGCAACTAGGGACAGGCAACAAATGCTGGGCCCAGCCAGGGATGCCCACACCCCAAAGCTCTCCATGCCATTATGTGGTTGCTGAGGCAGCTGGGCACCATCTGGATGAAAACATGGGCAAGAAGGGAATGAATATCCGTTGCAGGAGTGCCCTGTGTTCTGCGGCTGTAACCCACCCAAGATGATTGGCTGGTTTGTGCCTCCCTGTCCGTCTACAAAACCTGACCCCCTCTGCCTGCTTCCTCAGGCTGCCTTATCCTTTACCCACCCCACCCGCCCCAACCCCCTGAAAACCCCAGGAGTTACCTCTTCTTCCCAGGGCCAGCTTGCTGTCCCAGCAGCACAACTACTGATGACTAATGCTATCAGGCCTGTGAGAGTTGTTGGATAATCAAATTGGCCTGCAGCTCTTCAGGGTTCAACCTCCTGGCACTGAAACAGCACTCACTCCTCCTGAAGGCCAGCAGTAGCGTTTTACTACTGAGGAACAGCCCTTTTAGGTTGATTGATTTGGAACTGACAGGAGCAGGGAGAACAATGAACACATCTTCTATCTCCCCATAAAACCTGTTGTTTTGGTCTTACGTGAGCCCTAGTAGAGTCATAGAGGTGTACAGCACATAAAAAAACCCTTTAGTCCAACTCATCCATGCCAACTAGATATTCTAAATTGATCAGGTCCCATTTGCCAACATTTGGCCCATATCCCTCTAAACCCTTCCTATTCACACACCCATCCAGATGCCTTTTAAATGTTGTAATTGTACCAGCCTCCACCACTTCCTCTGGCAGCTCATTCCATACACGCACCACCCTCTGCGTGAAAAAGTTGCCCCTCTGTTCCCTTTTATATCTTTTCCCTCTCAACTTAAACCTTTGCCCTCGAGTTTTGGACCCGCCTACCGTGGGAAAAAGGCCTTGTCTATTTGCCCTATCCATGCCCCTCATGGTTTTATAAACCCCGCCCCTTGACCTCTGACATTCCAGAGAAAATAGCCCCAGCCTATTCAGCCTCTTTCCGTAGCTCAAACCCTCCAACCCTGGCAACATCCTTGAAAAACTTTTCTGCGCCCTTTCAAGTTTAACGACATCTTTCCGAGAGCAGGGAGCTACAGTTGAACACAGTATTCCAACAGTGGCCTAACCAATGTTCTACTCAGCTGTGACATGATATCCCAACTCCTACATTCAGTGCACTGACTAATAAAGGCAAGTGTACCAAATGCTTTCTTCACTCTCCTGTCTACATGTAACTCCATCTTCAAGGAACTATGAACCTGCACCCCAAGGTCTCTTCATTCAGCAACACTTCCCAGGACCCCACCATTAAGTGTATAAGTCCTGCCCTGATTTGCTTTACCAAAATGTAACACCTCACATTTATCTAAATTAAACTCTATCTGCCACTCCTCGGCCCCTCGTGACCTTTTTATCAAGGTCCCATTGTACTCTGAGATAACCTTCTTCACTGTCCACTGCCCCAACAATTTTACTGCCATCTGAAAACTTACTAACCATATTTCCTATATTCACATTCAAATAGGTTATATAAATAACAGAAAGCAGTGGACCCAGCACCGAACCCTGCAGCACACTGCTGGTTACAGGCCTCCAGTCTGAAAAACAACCCTGTACCACTACCCTCTGTCTCCTACTTGCAAGCTAGTCTTAACCTTTTCTTAGTTATTTTCTTTCTCATAATGTTTTGACTAGCCCTTCTGGAGTTTTTTTTTAACTTTTCTAAATTTCCTTTTGATTTACCTTCAAATTGCTGTGCCAGTCCATTTTTGCTAAATCACTCCTCAGCTCAGTAAAATGGACTTTACCTCAATTTTAACTCCTGCTTTCCTTTTGTCGTTTTCCTTAATTATGTTAAAACAAACTGAATTATGATTGCACCACCAAAATACTCTCCCACTACCACTGTTGTATTTTCAAGGAGACAGATAGAGTACTCAGGGCTAAAGGGATCGAAGGTATTTGCAGAGAAATCTGGAACGGAGTATCAAAATTGATAATCAGCATTGATCATATCGAAAGGTGGAACATGGTCCTATTTTCTGTTTCTATGGTTTTTTCTTCCATGTACACAATGTCATTTCCTAAAAGCAAGTCTTACACCATGCTCTCTCGTGTTGGTTATGATAAAAGATATCTCACCTATAAATAAATTAATATCATTTTCTTAAAGTTTGGATTTCAAAATAGTTGCAAATGTATATTAGTTACTTCTATAACAAATCTTTGTTTAAAAAAATGTTCAGAGAATCCTTCTGCAGCAGTGATATAATCCAGCATGTGTCAGAAAGCTGGTAACTGTGGTACCCAGTGGTGCTAATGGTAAAATATTTATATTGTTGGGTTTACAACAGGTAAACCCGCAAGATCATTAGCTTTATTTTTAATTGAGAAGAATATAGAAGGAACACTTTTTAAATTTCAGTTCAGAAGGAAGTTTGTCAGTTCAGCTTAAAAGGCTCAAGTGTTGAGTTTTGAAGCACATTCATTTTCGCTCCGAGGAGAGTTTAAGGCAGATCAGGGATATTTACCTCAACAGGAGAGTTGAGTTTGTGAAATTTCCAAATCAGGAGAGTTGGTTTGAAAACTGCTAGAGTCGAGAATTTTAAGACAGAGATAAAAGGTACTGCAGATGCTGGAGAATCCGAGATAACAAGGTGTGGGGCTGGATGAACACAGCAGGCCAAGCAGCATAGTAGGAGCAGGAAAGCTTGACGTTTCGGGCCTAGACCCTTCATCAG
>JAHRHZ010000033.1:3352724-3403572 GCA_024137785.1 Ginglymostoma cirratum
GTAGAGCTGGATGAACACAGCAGGCCAAGCAGCATCATAGGAGCAGGGAAGCTTGACATTTCGGGCCTAGACCCTTCATCAGAAACCAGGCTTTCTGATGAAGGGTCTAGGCCCAAAACGTCAAGTTTTCCCCTGCTCCTATGATGCTGCTTGGCCTGCTGTGTTCATCCAGCCCCACACCTTGTTATCTTGGCTTAGCCACCAATTGTACCATGAAATGCTGAACCCTAAAATAAGCCATCACTACATCACTACTTAGAACTTCTCTCACTGTTTCTTTTTGACTGTCTTAGTCTGAAACCCGCTCAACGATAGAACATCTCCAACAGTTTGGATACTGCACTCAAGATAAATGAATGCCTCCTTGCCCTGAGATTTTTCTAAATTCCCTCACTCGGGAAAACAATGTTTCTATGTCAACTCATTAAACAATTTCGGAATCTTGTAGAGTGCACCAAAGGTCCAAAGCACACAGTCCCAATTTAACCAGCCTGTAAGTACACCACATCATTGCTCAAAACTCAAGAAGTTACTCTAAGTGTCGTCTCATGCAATTGCAGCTTTATTCAATTCCTGGTCACATCCTGCTCACTTCAGTAGAGAATTCCTCCCAAAATAACCCCTTCCCTCCCCCACACACAGATTCAATTCTACTGATCTTTCAATCAGAGATTCTCTCTCTCTCCTGATCTCAGCTTTCCTCCAATTACAGAGTCACAGGCAGACTCTCTCGCTGCTCAGAGAATCAAGTTCCCTTTCTCATATGCTCCTTCTTCTTTCAATCAGATTCTCTCTCTCCTGCTCTTGCTGCCCCTCTAACCAAGTGCTTTTTATCTCCTGCACTCGCTGCTTCTCAGAGCTGCATCCTTTCCAGTGCTCACGCCAGATGCTTGCAGTTTTATTGTTGGGATTTGATTGCCAGTTCTTCACTGTGAGTCCCACCAGAACTTGCTGTTTTCTACAGCCTGGTTTTCCATCAATGTGCAGATGTTTAACGATTATGCATGTGCACACTTTGGAGAGAACACCGCTCATGTGTACTAACCTGCACTTGTGGACTCAGCAGGTGCAGGTGTACTGGGACTGGCGGGCTGTTCTGAGTCGCTTTCCATTTTTCTTCTCCTCCTCTGGTAACAGTTTGCTCCGCTGTTACAGAGCAGTTGACTAAAAGCCCAAGATGCACAATCCTTCCCCCAGGTGTCAAACTCAGGGCTTTGTGACATATAAGACAATGTGTGATGCAATCAAACTGATTCTGCTGTCATCACATTAAATTGCTTCATTAATTGAGTAACTATGCTGAAAGCATAGAAGAGCTTGAGGATTATTTAAAATAACATTGATATAAGAACCTTCAAAAAGCTGCCAGGAAGACTGTTGAAAATCATGAATCTCAAAATTTGTGTTAAAAGAGAACTCCTTTCTTGCTGATTTAGCTTTGACATTAACAAAAGGTACAGAGTTAAAAGTGAAGACATTCCCACTCCTGAGGTGATGGAATTCCACTGGATTTGTGGCAAGTTGTCAGAAATTTTAGATGCAGAATGGAATAATAACCATTGTCTTAGAGCACTTCCTTTCCCCAGTCTTAAAATTATGGTAGCCCCGTGGAGCGCTGTAAAATAAAGGATCAGGAGTGCCAAGCTGGTAATATTCAGATGTAATTCTATATCATTAACTACACATCATTTGCCTATGATGGGAGAACAACACATGAAAGGTCGAAATGTATCAGGGGCAGCAGGGAATGTGCGTTTGAGATTACAATCAGATAGGTCGTAATCTCTCCGAATGATTATCAGTCTTGAGGGGTTGAATGGCTTACTTCTTCTCCTTGTTTCTACGTTCATGTACAATCCCAAAATGTTTACAAGGGGGTTGAGTCAGATTCCAGATGGGTATAAGTGTTATGAATCACAATCTGGCATTAATGTTGTATGGTTAGCACATTTCTGTGAGAAATTCATGATGGTAAATCCTCCAACAATGAAAATACCTGCCCATCTGCTTGCCGTGCTGCTGATTGCAGATGTATTAAATACTCCTGATGTGTCTTGAACAAACCAATGACTGAGAGTTTATGGTCTGACACACCGTGACCACACTGGCACAGTAGATGTGAAGACTTTCCATTTTCATTAAAATAAAAGCAAAATTCTGCTGATGCTGGAGATCTGAAATAAAAACAAACAAAATACACTGGAGAAACTCAGCGAGTCTGGCAGCGTCTATGCAGAGAGAAAAAGAGTAAATGTTTCAAGTCCAATATACTCTTATACTCTTTGTAGGTTACGTGGAACAATCCCTCTTCCGTACCTACACTGGCCCTAAACCCCACCTCTTCCTCCGTTACATTGATGACTGTATCGGCGCCGCCTCGTGCTCCCACGAGGAGCTCGAACAGTTCATCCACTTCACCAACACCTTCCACCCCAACCCGAAGATCACCTGGACCATCTCCAACACTTCTCGCTCCTTCCTGGACCTCTCTGTCTCCATCTCGGGCAACCACCTAGAAACCGATGTCCATTTCAAGCCCACCGACTCCCACAGCTACCTGGAATACACCTCCTCCCACCCACCTTCCTGCAAAAATGCCATCCCCTATTCCCAATTCCTTCGCCTCCGCTGCATCTGCTCCCAGGATGAGACATTCCACTCCCGTACATCTCAAATGTCCTCATTCTTCAAGGACCGCAACTTCCCCCCCACAGTGGTCGAGAACGCCCTCGACTGTGTCTCCCGCATTTCCCGCAACTCATCCCTCACACCCTGTCCCCACAATAACAACCAAAAATGAATCCCCCTCGTCCTCACGTACCACCCCACCAACCTCCGGATCCAACGCATCATCCTCCGACACTTCCGCCATCTGCAATCAGACCCCACCACCAAAGACATTTTTCCCTCCCCACCCTTGTCTGCTTTCCGGAGGGACCACTCCCTCCGTGACTCCCTTGTCCGCTCCACACTCCCCTCCAGCCCCACCACACCCGGCACTTTTCCCTGCAACCACAGGAAGTGCTACACCTGCCCCCATACCTCCTCCCTCACCCCCATCCCAGGCCCCAAGAAAACTTTCCACATCAGGCAGATGTTCACCTGCACATCTGCCAATGTGGTAGACTGTACCCATTGTGGCTTCCTCTACATCGGGGAAACCAAGAAGAGGCTTAGGGACCGCTTTGCAGAACACCTGCGCTCAGTTCGCAACAAACAACTGCACCTCCCAGTCGCGAACCATTTCAATTCCCCCTCCCATTCCTCAGACGACATATCCATCCTGGGCCTCCTGCAATGCCACAATGATGCCACCCGAAGGCTGCAGGAACAGCAACTCATATTCAGCCTGGGAACCCTGCAGCCCAATGGTATCAATGTGGATTTCACAAGCTTCAAAATCTCCCCTCCCCCAACCGCATCCCAAAACCAGCCCAGCTCGTCCCTGCCTCCCTAACCTGTTCTTCCTCTCACCTATCCCCTCCTCCCACCTCAAGCCGCACCCCCACCTCCTATCTACTAACCTCATCCCGCCCCCTTGACCTGTCCATCGTCCCTGGACTGACCTATCTCCTCCCTACCTCCCCACCTACACACCTTTACTGGCTCCAACCCCGCCTCTTCGACTTGTCTGCCTCCTCTCCACCTATCCTCTCCTCTATCCATCCTCTATCCGCCTCCCCCTCTCTCCCTATTTATTTCAGAACCCTCTTCCCCTCCCCCATTTCTGATGAAGGGTCTAGGCCCGAAACGTCAAGCTTTCCTGCTCCTATGATGCTTCTTGGCCTGCTGTGTTCATCCAGCCCCACACCTTGTTATCTCTAACTTTTCTTTAGAATTTATTTTAATATCGTTCTTTCAAATCATAACTGCCTGAGCAGATCTCCTCTGATATACAGCAATAGATCATATTATGTTGTACATAAGATTAGTGTATCTGATAGCATGGATCCCACATGCTCAATAATGATGGCTATGATTACTACCACATATTGAGTGAACTGTTCTCTACATTGTTGCTAAACGCATTGTCTATCATTACCTGTGAACCACTTTTAAACTCTCCCTTTTGCCACTCAATCTCATAGAATCCCAACAGTGTGGAAACAGGCCTTTCAGCCCAACACGTCCACACCGACCTTCAGGGCATCCCACCCAGACCCATCCCTCAACAAACCCACTGAGTCTCCACATCCCTGGGCAGTGTACGGGCAATTTAGCATGGCCAATCCACCTAGCTTGCACATCTTTGGACTGTGGGAGGAAACCGGAGCAAACCCGCACAGGTATGGGGAGAATGTGCAAACTCCACACAGACAGTCACCCGAGGGTGGAATCAAACCCAGGTCCCTGGTGCTGTGGGGCAGCAGTGCTAACCACTGAGCCACCATGCCACCCTCAATTGAGCAATCTAATTGACTAAGTAGCCATGACTTTTTAGTTTCCTGGGATGACCAATTGTAGAATACCTCAATGCCCATCCATATTTATAGCTATGATGTTCTAATGTCACTTCCGCTGATGTTTAACAAAGGGGACTGAATGGCAGAGCATGATACTGGCTACCTAACAATTTTTTCATGTTCACTTGCAGGATGCATGCGTTGCTGGCCAGGCCAGCATGTGTTCGAATGAAGGGTCACTGGGCCTGAAACATTAACACTGCTTCCTTTCCACAGGTGGTGCCAGATGTGCTGAGTTTTTAGAGCAATTTGTATCTATGTAGTGCTCACCCCTAGTTGCCCCTTGAGCAGGTAATGGTGAATTACCTTCTTGAACCACTACATCCATTTGCTGTAGGTAGACCCACAATGCTCCCAGGGAGGGAATTCCAGGATTTTGACTTAGTGACATCAATATATACACAAGTCAGGATGGTGAGTGGCTTGGAAGGGAGCTTGAAGGTGGTGTATCTGCTACCTCTGTCCTTCCAGATGGAGCTGGTCGTGGGTTTGGAAGGTGCTATCTATGGATCTTTGATGAATTTCTGCAGCGTACCTTGTAGATAGTAACCGCTGTACTGAGCGTCGGTGGTGAAGGGAGTCGAAGTTTGTGGTTGCGTTGCCAATCAAGTGGGGAATGCTTGTTGAATGGTGTCAAGATTTTTGAGTGTTGTTGGAACTCCACACATCCAGCAAAGTGGGGAGAATTTCATCACATTCCTTATTTGTGCCATGCCTTGGGGAGTCAGCAGGTGAGTTACATGCTGCAGTATTCCTAGGCTCTGAAGTGATCTTGCAGCCACAGTATTTACATGTCTAGTCCAGTTCAATTTCTGCTCAATGGTGAGTCATAAGATGTTGACAGTGGGGCTGCCAGGATAATCATGCCTTTGAATGTCAATGGGTGATGGTTTGATTTTCTCTCATTGGAAATATTCATTCCTGGCAATTGGGGCATACAAATATTACCTGCCACTTGTGAGCCCAAGCATGGATATTGTCTAGGTCTTGTTGCATTTGAACATGGACTGCTTCAGTAACTGAGGGATCACTAATGTGCTGAATGTTGTGCAATCATCAGTTAACATCCCACTTCGGACCTTATAATGGGGGGAAGGACGTCAATGAAATAGCTGAAGATGGTTATGCTAAACACACAGCCCTGAGGAACTCCTGCAGAGAAGTTCTGGAGCTGAGATGACTGACCTCCAATCATCACAGCCACTTTCCTTTGTGCCAGGTATGACTCCAGTCCAGTGGACAGTTTTCTCTTGATTCCCATCAATTCCAGTTTTGCTTGGCTCCTGGATGCCACACTCAATCGAATACAGTCTTTGTGTCAAAGGCTGTCACTCTCACCTCACCTCTGGAATTCAGTTCTTTTGTCCATGTTTGAACCAAGGCTGTAATGAGGTCAGGAGCTGATTGGCCCTGGCAGAACCCAAACTGGGCGTCACTGAGCAGGTTATTGCTGAGCAGGTGCTGCTTGATAGCTCTGTTACTGACACCTTCCATCACTTTACTGATGAGCGAGAGTAGACTGATGGGGCAGTAATTGGCCGGGTGGGATTTGTCCGGTTTTTGTGTACAGGACATACTTGGGCAATTTTCCACATTGGAGGGTAAATGCCAGCATTGTAACTGTACTGGAACAGCTTGGCTATGGGAGCAGCAAGTTCTGGAGCACAAGTCTTCAGTATTATTGCCGGAATATTGTACAGGATGTTGGTGAGGCCGCACTTGGAGTATTATGTTCAGTTTTGGTCACTTTGCTACAGGAAGGATGTTATTAACTGGAAAGACTACAGAAGAAATTTACAATGATGTTTCCAGGACTCAAGGGACTGAGTTATAGAGAGAGGTTGGACAAGCCAGGACTTTTCTCTTTAGAGCGTAGGAGACGGAGGGGAATTTTATAGACGTGTATAAGATGATGAGAGGCATGGATAGGGTGAATGCACTCAGACTTTTAACTAGGGTTGGGAAATCGAGGATGAGAGGGCATCAGTTTAAGGTAAGAGGGGAAAGAATACATGGGAACCTGAGGGGCAACGTTTTTACACAAAGGGTGGTACACATATGGAATGAGCTGCCAATTGAGGCAGGTACGTGAACAACACTTAAAAGGCATTGGGATGAAAACATGGATAGGAAAGGTTTAGAAGGACATAGGCCAAGTGCAGTGAAATGGGCTTAGCGTGGATGGACATTTTGGTCAGCATGGACTGGACTGGGCCGAAGGGCCTGTCTCCATGCTGAGGGACTCTATGACTCTATGGCCCATAGACTTTGCAATATCTAATATCTAGTGCCTTCAGCAATTTCTTGACATTATATGGAGTGAATTAAGTTGGCTAAAGACTGGTGTCTGTGATGGTGAGGATCACTGAAGGAGGCCAAGATGGATCATCCACTTGGCACTTCTGGCAGAAGATTGTTATGAATGCTTCAGCCTTATCTTTTGCACTGGTGTGCTGTGCTCCCCTATTAATGAGGATAGGGATGATTGTGGAACCGCATCATCCAATGAGTTGTTTAATTGTCTACCACCATTCATGGCTGGAAGTGGCCAGACTGCAGAGCTTAGATCTGATCCCTTGGTTGTGGGCGTCCTTAGCTCTGACTGTCATTTGCTGCTTATGCTGTTTGACATGCAAGTAGTTCTGTTTTGTAGCTTCACCAGGTTAACACTTCATTTTTAGGTATACCTGGTGCTGCTCCTTGCATGCCCTCCTGCACTCTTCATTGAACAAAAGTTGATTCCCTAGCTTGATAGTAATGGTTGAATGAGGGAT
Organism: Ginglymostoma cirratum; assembly: GCA_024137785.1. Classification (NCBI taxonomy): domain Eukaryota; kingdom Metazoa; phylum Chordata; class Chondrichthyes; order Orectolobiformes; family Ginglymostomatidae; genus Ginglymostoma; species Ginglymostoma cirratum. The sequence continues at coordinate 3,359,962 of JAHRHZ010000033.1, forward strand.
AAGGAGATGGTTGTGGTTGTGGGAGGTCAATCATTCCATCTCCAGGGCATCTCTGCAGGAGTTCCTCAGGGTAGTGTCCCAGGCCCAACCATCTTCAGCTGCTTCATCAATGACCTTCCCTCCATCATAAGGTCAGAAGTGGGGATGTTCGCCAATGATCGCACACTGTTCAGCACCATTCGTGACTCCTCGGATACTGAAACAGTCCATGTTCAAATGCAACAAGAACTGAGCAATATTCAATATAGGCTGAGAAGTGGCAAGTAACATTAGTGCCACACAAGCACCAGGCTACGATCATCACCAATAAGAGACAATCTAACCACCACCCCTCATATTTAATGGTGTTACCTTCACTGATTCTTCTTCTATTAATATTGATTACCATGCACCAGAAACTCAACTGGACTCACCACATCAACACAGTGGCTACAGGAGCAGGACAGAGCTTAGGAATACTGCAGCGAGGAACTCACCTCCTGACTCCCCAAAGCCTGTCCACCATCTACAAAGGGCAAGGATGAGTGTAGCCCCAACAACACTCAAGAAGCTTGACACCATCCAGGACAAAGAAGCCCACTAGACTGGTACCACATCCATAAGCATCCACTCCCCCGGCCACTGACCCTCAGTCGCAGCAGTGTGTACTGTCTACAAGATGCACTGCAGAAATTCGCCAAAGATCCTCAGACAGCACCTTCCAAACCCATGGCCACTTCCATCTAGAAGGACCAGGGCGGCAGATACATGGGAACACCATCTCCAAGTTCCCCTCCGAGTCACTCACCATCCTGACTTGGAAATATATGACTGTTCCTTCATTGTTGCTGCGTCAAAATCCTGGAATTCCCTCCCCCAGATCTTTGAAAGTAGCCAGACAGCTGGATAAGGTGGTTAAGAAGGCATGGGGCACACTTATCTTTACCAGCTAAGGCACAGCCTATAAGAGCACAGAAGTTGTGTTGTAACAGTATTAGACACTGGCTAGGTCACAGCTGGAGGACTGTGAACAGTTCTGATCACCACACCATAAGAAGGATGTGACTGCACTAGAGATGATGTGCAGGATATTTACCAAGGTGCTGCCTGGGCCTGAGTTATCAGGATAAATCAGATCGGCGACGATTGTTTTCCTTGGAGAAGCAAAGGTTAAGAAGGCGAGATTGAGGTGTATGCTATTATGACAGCAAAGATATTTCAGACAGTACTTTTGCTCAGGACAATCACTCATGCTCCTGTAATAATATGCCATCCTCTACTGTGATCCGGGCTCATACATACAAATTCTATGAGGTGCTACTGGCTGACCTCATTACAATCATTATACCCCGCTGAGTTCAAGGAAATTAGCCAGTTCTTTTTCTCTTTGCAGATCCACCCGGGGCATTTTAGCATTGGGTCAGGTTGCTCCAACTGTGCCTCTGATGCAGGTGGCGTGTAATGCTCAGTAGCTTTTCCCTTGCACCCAGCGAGTCTTGGAAGAAATTCATTCTGTTCTTCAGGCAGCAAAGGCAGCAACGCAGTGATATCCATCAGGTCCATCTCAGATTTCGAGGTTTCTTCAACGAATGATGGAGAGGGAGGACACATGAGTTCAGGAACAGGCCAAAAGGCTGGTGAGGAGCTGGGCATGTCTTGCTCTCACACAGTTTGCGAGTTTGCAGTTTTCATATGGTCCACGTGCTTGTTCAGGACCATCGCACCTACCCAAACTTTGTACTTCACTGGACCTGACCTGACGTTGATCTCACCTTTTACCCATGCAGGGCCATTCCTGCGGTTCGTGGACCAAATTTCACCCCTTAAAGTAAACCATCTCTCACTTAGTGGGGTCTTGACTCCAATATTGGGGGTTCCTGATGCCATTTCATCCTCCCCGTCCTAGGTCTGAAAAGATCAGGTTTAATTTGGTACGGAGTCTTTTCCCCCTTAGCAAATCAGCTGGAGCAATCCCTATAGTTGCATAATCAAATAGGAACCAGGATAGTTTGGTCTCCAGTGAAGGTGTAGGCTTTTCCTTTAAGCCTACCTTCAAAACTTGGACTGTTGTTTCCGCCAGACCCTTGGACAATGGATGATATGTAGCTGCTGTTATATGTAGAATAGCATTCAACTTCAGGAAATAGTCAAATCCCCTGCAGGTAAATGATGGCCCATTATCTGTGACCAACACATCCGGGAATCCATGTATTGCAAAAGATTTGCACAGTTTTTCTACTGTTGTTCCCTTGTTTGACAAAAAAAAACTCTATGCATGTCCAAACACTTTGAGTGGGCCTCCACCATGACTGTGAACATTGAGCTCATGAAAGGACCTGCGTAGTCGAAGTGCAACAAAGACCAGGGTTTGTCCGGCCATTCCCACACACGTGGGGGAGCTGCTGGAAATAAATTTTATCCTTGTTGGTCCTCTGGGCACTGCCCCACCAGCACAGCTATGCCTGCATCAAATCCTGGCCACCAGACATAATGTCTCACTAATTTTGGAAACTCCAGGATGACGCCGTGGATTTCAGACGGTACCTTTGCTCAGGACAATCACTCAAGCTCCCGTAATAATATGCCATTCTCTCTGGCTCCAAAAAGGTTCCAATTCTGGCTGTGACGTCCCATTGGTATCCTGCATCACCACCAGCTGTTTCAGTTTTGCCAGGACTGAATCTTTCTGTGTCCAAAGTCTGATAGTGTTAGCTGTGACTGGAGGTATGCCCAGAAAATTTAAAACCATTATGGACTCTTCCGGTGGCGGTACCATCGGTGGTGCATCTATCAGCGGGAGGCAGCTCAATGAATCCATGTTCCCTACTTGCACCTTGCATTAGAGCCCAGCGCTGAATTCGGCCTGAAGCTATGGGCAGTACTGCTTCGTTCTCTTTAAGTAGACCTAGCAGGGGTTTGTGGTCTGTTATAGTTACAAATTTATATCTATAAAGATATTGGTAGAACTTCCTGTCTTAAAATATGACCACTACACCTTCCTCCTTTATTTGGCCGTATTTACACTCTGCATTAGCCAAAGTCTTGGATCCATATGCTATTGGGAGTTCCTCTCCATTGGACCATCTGTGAGCTAAAACTACCCCAATGCCGTATGAGGTGGCATCGCATGTCAATACCAGAAGTTGCTAAGGATCACAGTGTGCCAGCACCTTAGAGGATGATAGCTCTTATGTCCTGAAAGCTGTGGCTTAGCTTCTTGACCGTTTCCAAGGCTGACCCATTTTCAAAATTTGATGCAAAAGTGCCAGGATAGAGGCCAGGTTACGTACACACGTTCCATAATAATTCACCAGCCCAAGGAAAGGCCTAAGCTTTGGCACAGATCTGGGAACTGGAGCACCTTTGATCACCCTCACTCTATCTTCCAATGAGTATGACGCAGTCTTGTCAACCTGTAACCCAAGTAGGTCTCTTGGGGTGCCTGGAACACATATTGTCCCTTTTAAGGCATACACCCACCCCAGGGAAACGTCTAAGGGCTATGTCGAAGTTTGTGAAGTGCTCCTATTGGTTTTCCCCATTATTAGTACATCATCTAGATAAGTGGTGACCTGGGGTAGACCTTGCAAAATATTCCTCATCATCCACTGAAAAATTGCACAGGCTGCCAATACACCCCAAATGGCACTCTGGTATATTTGTACAAACCTTTATGGGTATTAATTGGATCATACTTCTGGGAATCCTCATTTAACCACAATTGAAAGTGCACATGGTTCATGTCCAGCTTCGTGAAGGACAGCCCCCTTCCCAGCTTTACCTATAATTCTACTTTTCGAGGGACTGGGTCTTTGTTCACCTGCAAAAAGCAGTTCACCATTTGTGTAAAATCCCCACAAGGGCAAACTAACCCGTCATGCTTCACAATCGGTCCAATCAGAGATGCCCATTCCACAAAATGTATTGGTTTAATCAATCCTTCACTTTCTAGCCTTCTGATTTCTGCCTCTACTTTTGCCTGGAAGACAAATGACACTGGGTGGACCTTGCAGAATCACGGGATTGCTTCCTGGTCAACATGCAAAGTGGCCTTGGCTTCTCTGATAGTCCTTAGATCTTCCTGAAAAACCTCTGAATATTTAATTAGGACTTCACTCAGGCAGCCATTTTCTAATCGAAAAATGCCGAACCAATCTAGGTGAATCTTTCTCAACTAATTTTGCCTGATCAAGCTTGTGCCTGAACCTTTTACTACAATCAGTGGGTACTGAACCAGCTGCTCCTCAAAGAGACCGGAACCAAAGTTGTACCCTTAATCTGTAAAGGTTCCCTGGCACAGGTTCTCAATCAAGACTTAAGGGCTGGAGTCCAGAGTCAGTTTTCTCAGAGACTGGTCCTGTACTCACTGACTCAGCCACGCAGGTATTGACCTCCATTAGAACTGGGCGACTATTTAACCAGACGTTCATTTTGATTGGTTCTGATTTGGATGCTGCTAAGCAATTCCAAAGTAGATACAGATGGATTTTCCAGGGTGTGCACTCTCCTGGATACCGATCTATGAGTTCTCTTACTCAGTTTAGGTCTAGTGGTACTCAATTGCTGTCTCGAGTCGCACACAGCAGCAACTACAATGGTTTGACGGCCCAGATCCTAATGAAGATTTTAACTGTTTGGCCAAGGGTTGGCTTTGTTTTGGGGTTTTGCTGTGGGATGACCTGGAGTCCCTATGTTCAGGCTATGTTCTAGTGAGGCTCTGCAATTGCCTTCACTCAGGTGGTGTTCCCCAAGCTCAGTTGGAGTGGCAAGGGTGTCCATTTCCACTGGAATACTCTGTAACTCGTATGTTTCCTTTTCACTACATTTTCCAATGACAAAGTCAGTTGTAGTACCTGTTTGAAGCCCAGTTAGGTTTCAGCTAGTTGGCACTTTTGCATGGTTACATCATTAATCCAACATACCAAACGTTCTCTCAGCACCTCATTAAGAGTTAAGCCAAAATCACAAAACTTTACCAGTTGTCTTAACCTAGTCAAAAGTCCAAATACAGATTCCCCTGGTTCTTGAATTACCAAATAAAACCAATAACATCTCAGAATTAGAGGATTCTTAGAGTCGGAGTCTCCTTAACTAAATCTGTTAACACTGGAAAAGTTTTCGAATCTGGCACCTCCTAATAACCAAAAAAGCTGCGGGTCCACAAGCTGTCAGGAATTACTCATTACTTTTCATCTGCCCTAAAGTATTTTGCCCAGAAACAGTAACACATTCTTTCCATATACTGGCCACAGGCTTTGACAGCAGGATCGAACAAGTCAGATGTCAGAAATGCTCACCCCAACTCAAAGACCAGACCAGCAAATTTCTTCAGCAGTGTGCTTTTCTTTCATTACCACTGAAATAACGCCACAGAGGCTGGTATCCCATCACCAAGCCACCCTTTATTTACACATGGAGAGTCCTTGACACTGTCCAGCTAGCTCAGAGCCAGCTCTCAGAGTGAGCAGGATGTTTGACATTACTGTTCTTACCTGATTTGATCTATTACAGTCACATGTGCCTAAGTACAGCACAAAAGCTTTGTCTGTCAGCCAAGGCTCCCTGATTGAACCAGATTAACTGTCTAAATCAGGGAACTCATCTTCTATGAGGTCCAACTGGCTGTCCTCATTATAATCATTACAGAACAGTCAAACAAAATATTGTAGTTTATACGATGCAGATAACCAAGGCAGTATGGTTTAAAGGTAGAAGTTAGGAAGGACACTAAGATTGGAACTAACCGTCAGGCTGGAACAACTGCAGGATTTTGAAAGAAACACTGCTGTTTTCAAGGGACCATAGTTTCAATTTCAGTAATGTCACTGGCTAGTAATCTCAGAGTCCCACACTCATGTTCTGAAGACTTTGGTTCAAATCCCACCTTGACACGTGGTGAAATTTGAGTTCAATAAAAAGTTGGATTAAAAGTTAGCCTAATGGCAAATGGCCATCCCTGATTGTTACAAAAATCTATCTGTTCTTTAGGAAAAAAAAACTCCACAACCTTCGCTGGTGCCTGGTCTGGCTTACATATGACTCCATGCCCACCCCCGATTTGGTTGGCTCTCAACTGCCCTCTGCAATGGCCAAGCAAGCCAAACATTTCAAGGTCAACTAGGGACAAGCAACAAATAGTGTCCTTGAGACATTTATTGGAAGGAGTGTCTCATATAAAATGTCAATGCACCTGTTACTTTGCCAGTTACCTGTAAGCGATGGCCACCCAGGACCTCCTACTTCAGTCACAGGGTCCTGGCACACATCTGAGGCCTACGTCAACACTGCGCCTTGCTTCTCCAGAGGAAATGGTGTCGAGGATGAAAGACTCTGGCCCTCCTCTGTCTGCAACACATCCTGGCAGTCCGTCAGCATGGCAACAACTGAGACAATCACATCTGCTGTGGTTGTACATTTCAATCTTGCTGGCAATAGACCTGAGTGAGGAACATCAGGAACAGAGAAGGTTATAGAGTCACATAGCATGGCCCGACCAGTCCACGCCGACCATAATCCCAAAATAAACTAACAATGAGAGCAGTGAAGAGTTGCTTCCCTTGCAAATCATGGTTTAACATATTCCTCCATAAAGTCATAGATATGGCATTCCACAAGGAATGGCTCATTTGAGATGGCACCTTATTTTGATAAGTGCTCCACCTGCAATGTCAGAGGGACGTAGTAGCACAGTGTATGTGCTGAATGACCATCAAAATCCTTCTCCCCATTCCTAGATCAGCAATGGGACATATTGGTCATTTCAATACAGCATCCTGCTCACTTGCCCATGTGTCTGCCCTTGGCATGCTATACTGTTCCAGTGAATCACAGTGCAAACTGGAAGGACAACATCTCGCCTTCAGACAAGGCACTTTACAACCTTCTAGGCTTAAAAATTCAGTTCAGCAGCTTCAGATTGTGAACCAACTCCCACTCCTTCCCTTTCTTTTAGCTTTACTTGTTACATTCTTTGGCATAAATGCTGCCCCCTCCATACTTCATGTCACCTCTGACGATGAGTCATCTAGACTCGAAACGTTAGCTTGCTCTCACTCCATGGAGGCTGCATGACCTGCTGTGATCTCCAGCACTTGTTGTCTTCACTGCGTAGCAGTTAGGTGGAGGGGTAATCATTTCCATATCCCTTTGTACTCGAGGATATCTTTCCTACTATGTATGCACTGAGGCCATTGGTGTCTCTTTTATAATTGGCCAGGATTCTGTTTCACAGAGATCATTGTCTGAAATTGGCAAGGGGCAATGGTAAGGGGCAATACTGGCCAATGACCAGCATCTGAACCCCTTGTACTTCTGTCACATGCACACTGACGCGATTGTAAATGATGTGAAGCTCTTTCATTGGTGTAATTGCCCCCAAAAGGGGCTGCTGTTTTGCAAAATAATTTTTTTTTCTATTCATTTTTTTGTGGGATGTGGACGTCGGTGGCTGGGCCCAGCATTTCTCGCCCATCCCTAGTTGCCCCTTGAGAAGGTGGGGGTGAGCTGCCTTCTTGAACCGCTGCAGTCCTCCTGCTGTGGGTTGACCCACAATGCCCTCAGAGAGGGAATTCCAGGATTTTGACCCAGTGACAGTGAAGGAACGGCAATATATTTCCAAGTCAGGATGGCGAGTGGCTTGGAAGGGAGACTTGGAGCGGGTGGTGTTCCCACGTACCTGCTGCTTGTATCTTTGGCCATTAAACTCACACTGGCTTTGCCTACTCCAAGCTTAGTCCCAGCAATTCTCTATTCGCAGGTAGCTTTAAGCAATCGGCAAATCCTGGAGGTAATGCGTGTGAAGTTGGTCAGGAGGGTCCTCTGAACCTCCACGTCCTTTTCCACTTAGCACTGTTTGGATGACGTATCCAGACTGAGACCCCACATGTGCCCACCCTCCACTTCAAACTGCCCTTCTTACCACTGAGCCCTGTCACTACAGCTTGGTGATGCCCACCGTCATGCTGCACAGTCCCCTAGTGGCCAGCAAACACATACCCCTCACCCCTACCATCCATCCCATGCCCTCCCAGCCTCTTACTCTTTTACATAATCAAGATTACCTCCTTGTCACCTTTTTGTCTCCCCAGCACGGATCCCCTCCACCTCCCTACAATTACATGTTCCCCAGTTCCTCCTCCTCCATTTGCATTCTGCTGAGGCACAAGACTGATCAAGACTTGAAAACAGAATACAGGGTTAACGGAAAGATTCTTGGCCGCGTGGAGGAGCAGAGGGATCTTGGGGTTCATGTTCACAGTTCCCTGAAAGCTGCCACCCAGGTTGATAGAGTTGTTAAGAAGGTGTATGGTGTTGAACTTTCACTAATAGAGGGATTGAGTTCAAGAGCCATGAAGTTATGATCCAGCTATACAAAAGCCTGGTTCGGCCACATCTGGAGTATTGTCTCCAGTTCTGGTCACCTCATTACAGGAAAGATATGGAAGCATCGGAAAAAATGCAGAGGAGATTTACCAGGATGTTGCCTGGAATGGAGGGAAGGTCTTATGAGAAAAGGTCGTGAGCGCCAGGGCTTTTCTCTTTAGAACGACGAAGAATGAGAGGTGACTTGATAGAGGTGTACAAAATGATCAGAGATATAGGTAGAGTAGATAACCAGAGACTTTTTTCTAGGGTGCAGGTAGCTATTATGAGGGGGCATAGTTTTAAATTGAGTGGAGGTAGATACAGGGGAGACATCAGAGGTAGGTTCTTTACTCAGAGAGTGGTAGGGGCGTGGAATGCATTGTCGGAGAGGGTAGTGGAGTCGGCCTCATTAGGGGCATTTAAGCGGCTATTAGATAGGCATATGGATGGTAGCATAAGGTAGGGGTGGAGGTTAGATAGACCTTAGGATTAGGGTAAAAGTTCAGCACAACTTTGTTGGCCGCAAGGCCTGTACTGTGCTTTCCAGTTCTATGTTCTATGTTCTATAAGCTACCCAGCTCTGTGTTTGCTCTAGTCTACAAGGCAAGACAGAAGTCTCATATAACAGTAAAACAGACCCTTTGGCCCATCATGTGTATGCCAACGTGCAGGCTAGGTGGGTTAGGCAAGGTAAATTTGGGGTTATGGGGATAGGGTGGCAAGCTGAGTCTGGGTGGGAGGTTCTTCAGAGGGTCAGTGCAGACTGGATGAGCTGAAATGCTTCTTTCCGTACTGTAGGGTCTCTATGATTGTATGAACCAGCAAACACCAAACTGCACTAACAAAATTAGAGATTGCTGGAAAAGTTTAGTAGGCCTGGCAGCATCTGCGAAGAAAAATCAGATATTTTGGGCCGGGTGACCCTTCCTCAGAATGGAGTTTAGTTTACCAAACTGCACTAGTCCCATTTACCTTCACTTGGTCCATATTTTAAGTACTTATCCAGATGCCTCTTAAATGTTACAAGAGCATCTGCCCCCACCAACTTCTCCAGCAGCACGTTCCATATTTCTACCACCCTCTGGGTGAAAATAAAATCTTTCTCAGATCTTCTTTAAACTGCTTGCTACTAATTTAAACATCTGACATCACGCTGCCCAATTTACTAGCTGAACACTAACAAACTGTAGCCTGAGGCCTTTCTCCACAGTAGCCACCAATTTTCATGTCATCTGCAAACTTACTGATTATACCTTCTACATTCACATCCAAGCCATTAATGTAAGTAACAAACAGCCTTGGTCCCAGCACCAAACTCTGTGGCGTACCACTGATCACAGACTTCCAATTACAAAACAACCCACCGCTATCACTCTTTATCTCCCACTTGTCAGCCACTTTCAGATCCAGTTTCCCACATTTGCCTTGGATCCCATGAACTCTCACCTTTTGGATCAGCGTTCCATGTGGGACCTTGTCAAAGGCCTTACTGTGGTCCATGTAAACCACGTCAACTGCACTATTCTTACCAATATATTAACTCATCTTTTGAACAAACCGGATTAAATTAGTAAAACAGGATCTCCCTCTGACAAATCCAAGCCATTCGTGATCAATCCCTGCCTTTCCAAGTATTTAATAATCCTGCCCGTCAGAGATTTTCGCCAATAATTTCCTCACCAGTGCCATCAGACTAACTGGTCTGTAACTACCTGGCCTATCCTCACTGCCCTACCTGAGCAAAGGAACCAGGTTAGATAACCTCCAGTCATCTGGTACTTGACCTGTGGTCAGTGAGGAATTAAATGTCTCCTCCAGGGCCACAGCAACCTCCCCTCCTTGTCTCCTGTGGCAGCCTGAGATACATTTCATCAGGCCTGGGGATTTTTGCGCCTGTATGATAGTTAATATTCCTAATACTTCCTCCTTATTAATCTCAACATGTCAAAGTCATAGAGACATAGAGTAATGCAGCATGAATACAGGCCCTTCGGCCCAAACTGGTCCATGCTGACCATGGTGCCCACTCAGCTTGTTCCAATTGCCCACATTTGGTCTATATCCTTCTAAATCCTTCCCATCCATGCGCCTACCCAAATATATTTTAGTTGTTGCTATTGTACCTGCCTCAACCACTTTCTCTGGCAGCCCATTCCATATACGCACTACTTGTTGCATGAAGAAGTTGCCCCTCAGGTCCTTCTTAAATCTTTCCCCTCTCACCTTTAACCTGTGTCTCTAGTTTTCAATTCCCCATCCCTGGGATAAAGACTATATTCATTCATCCTGTCAATGTGCCTCATGATTTTATACACCTCAATAAGGTCACCCCTCATTCTCCTACATTCCAAGGAATAAAGTCCTATCCAGGTCAACCTCTCCCTATAACTCAGGCCTACTAGTCCTGGCAACATCCTCGTAAATCTTCTTCGCACACTTTCTAGTTTAACTATGTCTGTCCTATAACAGGGTGACCAAAACTGTACACAGTACTCCAACTGCGGCCTCACCAATGACTTATACAGCTGTAACATAATATCCAAACTCCTACACTCAATGCCTCGACTGTTGAAGGCCAGCATGCTAAATGCCTTCTTCACCACCCTGTCCATCTGTGACGCTGCTTTCAACGTACTGTGTACTTGGACTCCTAGGTCCCTCTGTTCCACAACACTCCTCAGGACCTTACCATTTACTGTATAACTCCTCCCTTTGTTTGACTTTCCAAAGTGCAAAACCTCACACTTATCTGTATTGAATTGCATTTGCCAATCCTCAGGCCACTTCCCCATCTGACCAAGATCCTTCTGTAATTTTTGATAACCTTCCTCGCTATCAATGATACCTCCTAATTTTGTATCATCCGCAAACTTACTAATCATGCCTTGTACATTCACATCCAGATCATTTATATAAATAATAAATAACAAAGGTCCCAGCACCGACCCCTGTGGTACACCACTAGTCACAGGCCTCCAGTCCGAGAAACAACCTTCAACCATCACCCTCTGCTTCCTACCATCGAGCCAGTTTTGAGTCCAATTAGCTAGCTCTCCCTGATCCCATACGACTTAACTTTCATGACTAGCCTGCCCTCTGAGACCTTGTCAAAGGCCTTACTAAGGTCCATATAGAGAACATCCACTACCCTACCCTCATCCATCCTCTTCGATAAACTCTAAAAGATTTGTCAGACTTGACTCCCTGTGCACAAATCCATGCTGACTATCCCTAATCAGACCTTGACTATCCAAATGTTGGTTGATCCTGTCCCTCAGTATCCTCTCCAATAACTTGCCTACCATTGATGGCGGGCTCACTGGCCTGTAGCTCCCTAGCTTATCTTCGCTACCCTTCTTAAACAATAGAACAACATTAGCCACCCTTTAGTCTTCCAGTGTTCCACAATCTCACCATCCCGATTGAAATCCCCTCCACAATGACTTTCTCCTACGTGAATACAAATGAGGAATAATTTAAGATCTCACCAACTCTACTGGCTGCGCACACAGATTGCCCTTTGATCTCTAATAGGTCCCACCCTTTCCCTTACTCTTACTCCATTACTGATCCTCTTACTCTTAAAATACTTATAAAAAGTCTTAGTTCTTTTCTTGATCCTATCTACCAAAGATATTTTGTGACCTCCCTTTGCCTTTCTAATTTCCTTTTTAAACAACTTTCCACAATATTGTGTTCAATAATTTTTATGCCTGAGCACCTTCTCCCATTGGCTCACCGCACCCGGCACACACATGGTAGTGCCATCACATGGGCTGTTACAATAAACAAGACGTTGTCAGCCACGAACAGACCCCATTCGCAGTTATTCACTCTCCCAGGCTGACCTTTACCCATTCCTTTATCTGCCCAACTTGTTTTGGTCTCTCTATCTCTCTGGTCTCCAACTCCACCTACTGTTTACTCCTTGCCCCTTCACCCACCCCTTTTCTAGCAGCCCTTCTCACAGGGAGATGATGGCTTAGTGGTAATATCATCGGACTGTTAATCCAGAGACCCTGGTAATGCTCTGGGGACCTTCCACCATGGTGGAATTTGAATGCTAAAAGAATTGGAATCAAGAATTTAACGCTGACCATGAATCCCTTGTCGATTGTCGGAAAAACCCATCTGGTTCACTAATGTCCTTTAGGGAAGGAAACTGCCATCCTTACCTAGTCTCGCCTACATGTGACTCCAGACCCATAGCAGTGTGGTTGACTCTTAACTGCCCTCTGGGCAATTAGGGATGGGTAATAAATGTTGGCCTAGCCAACAACATTTCCTAGCCACAATGCTGCCAGGCCTGCTGAGATTTTCCAGGTATTTCTGATTTTAGTTCCTTCATACTTCTCTTTGATTGACGGACATGTCTGCTTCTCTATCCCCCTCTGACTTTCAGGAGACCCGTAGTATAATCCCACTAAAGTTTTTGCCCCTTTTTAATTTCTAAGCTCTACCAAGGTGGCCTTATTTGCAGGCATTCCTACAACATCTTCCCTTATTGCTGCAGAGTTGGTTTCCTTTATCAATAATGCAATTCCCCACCCCTCATACTTCCCCATCCCATCTGAAACTTCTAAACCTGGAATTATGTGCTGCCAGCCCTGTCCTTCCTTCAACCAGGTCTCAGCGACTGCAACAATATCATATCCCCAAGTGCTGACCAATGGTTCCAGTTCATCCACCTCACCAGCTGCATTGAAGTACATATATTTTAGCTTTCTCAACCTCTCATTTCCTGCCCATGTCTTCCCCACCCACTGTGCTGCCTTGACGTTTCTTCAACATCTGATTGGACCTTGCTCCTGACTTTACATCTACTGTGTGCCCCATCCCCTTGCCAAATTAGTTTAAGAACTCCCTAATAGGCACAAGAAAATCTACACGCAAGGGTATTGGACTCATTCCAGTTCAGGTGCAACCCAACCGGCTTGTACAGATCCCAATCCCCCCTACCATAGAAACTATATCAATCATCCAGAAATCTGAAGTCGTCCATCCTACATCATCCCCTTAGCCACACGTTTATCTGAACTATCTTCTTATTCCTACAGAGATACCAAGAACTGCAGATGCTGGAGTCAGAGTAGATACAGTGTGGAGCTGGAGGAACACAGCAAGTCAGGCAGCATCAGAGGAGCAGGAAAGTCAACTTTTCAGTGCGGGACCCTTCATCAGGACTCAGGCAAGGTCCCAACCCGAAATGTTGAGTCTCCTGCTCCTCTGATGCTGCCTGACCTGCTGTATTCCTTCTTGTTCCTGTACTGATAGCATGCGGCACTGGAAGCAATCCAGAGATTACAATCTTAGTAGTCTTCCTCTTTACTCTACTACAAAAAATCCTGCTGCAAGATCTCATTTCATTTCTAACCCGTGTTGTTCGTACCGACATGCACCACAATTGCTGGCTGTTCACCATGCCCCTTCAGAATGCCCTGCAGCTACTCTGAGATATTCCTGACACTGGCACCAGGCTCGCAACACACTCAGGTTCGCTCCGCTCCTCTCCTGCCTTGCAACCCCAGGTTAGTTCCGCTCCTTTATCTCTGCTGATCCCGCTTAAACTGAACTTTGAGAAAGGTTTTCTCACATGATGCTTCCAGCTTTCTTATGACAGCACAAGTCATTTGGGTGGCACAGCGGTTAGCACCGGGGACATGGGTTCGATTCCACCCTTGGGTGACTGTCTATGTGGGGTTTGTATGATCTCCCCGTGTCTACCTGTGTTTCATCCGGGTGCTCTGGTTTCCTCCCACAGTCCAAAGATGTGCAGGTTAGGGTGGATTGACCATACTAATTTCCCATAGTGTCCCGGGATGTGCAGGCTAGGTGGATTAGCCATGGGAAATCAAGGGTTACGGTTGTAGGGTTGGGGAGGGGTTGTGAGTCTGGGTGGGCTGCGCTTCAGAGGGTCCGTGTGGACTCAGTAGACCGAATGGCCTGCTTCCACGTTGTAGGGATTCTCTGATTTGGTGCTTTATAATTGCCACCCTCATTCTCACACGGAATATAGAAATACACAACAAATATTATTCTTTCACTTTAGAACCCAAGTTTCCAAACAAAACTACATCATGAAGGTTCATTACAGGGGAATACTGAAAACTGGAGGCAACAGTGGAGGACAATGCTGTACTCTGGAGGCAGCATTCCCACTTTGGAAACCCACAACTTCCACTTCCTAGAAGGGCAACAGCAGCAGCTACATGGGAACACCAGCACCCGCAAGGCACACACATTGGTGACTTGTAACTGCATCGTAACTCCTTCCTCTTTATACACAGAGGGTGGTGAGCGTGTGGAATGCGCTGCCGGAAGTGGTAGTGGAGTCAGATACTTTAGAGTCTTGTAAGTGACTCTTGGGTAGGCACATGGAGGATAGTAAAATGTAGGGTATGCAGGGTGGATTGATCTTAGAGTAGGATAATAGGTCGGCACAACATTGTGGGCCGAAGGGCCTGTGCTGTGCTGTACTGTTCTATGTTCTAACACAGTACAGTCACGCAAAACACTTTCATGGCATCAGCTGATATCAACGTTGCCAGTTTGCTTTCTATTTCTGGTCGGCTGCCATTAAATTACATACTGGATGATTGCATGCAAACACCATTTTCTTCCCATACCACTGCCTGGACCTACAGCTTTGTCACTGAATCCACCCAAGGCCCACAAATCCGGTTTGCTCAAAGACATTATGCTTTGTACAAGCTTAAGGAGAATGAAAAATATTTGGTGCGCTTACCTGCGCAATTTGTTATAAATTGTGCTGGAGGAATGCACCATTGCTCTAGTTCCACTATTCCAGAGATTGCAACATGAAATAAAAATTAATATTCGACCAGGTTTTTAATGAACATAATTATGGGTCTGTTAAAAAAACAACATATTCAATAAAGGTGAAATAATTGGTTAACATACAGAGTCAGTAATATGGAAGTATAAATATCTATCCCTCTAAGTATCCCCAAAACACATGTACACACAAACTCCTCAGCAAAACTGAAAATAAAAATTTCTCTACAGAGATTGCTTTCTGCAAACAAAAAACTTTGGCAAAAACCGAAAGAACTGCGGATGCTGTAAATCAGGAACAGAAACAGAAGTTGCTGGAAAAGCTCAGCAGGCCCGGCAGCATCTGTGAATGAAAAACAGAGTTAACATTTTGGGTCCAGTGACCCATCCTCAGAAACAAAAAAAACTTTAGTCAATGGCTTATTCTTGACATCAAAATAATAAAACATAGGATGTTGCTCTGTTGCTCTCGCAAATGCCGTCAAGTCACAAATCATGCGCATCTACACCTTGTTATCTCAGATTCTCCAGCATCGGCGGTTCCTACGACCTCTGTAACAAATCGTGCACAGTTGTCTGCAACGTTGTGCAGACACATCTTGCTCAGGAAGTACAATCTTGAGATGTTCTTTCGATTACTTTTTCAAAAGAACAAACAGATTTAACTCTCAACTGATGCAACAAGTTTTCTTTTCAGAAATGGAAGAAACGAGGAAGGAAGCTTTTCATTGAAATGCCATGGGAACATGAGTAGGCCATTCAGCCCCTTGACTCTGTTCCACCAGTCAATGAGATCATGACTGACCTACGGCCTAACTCCATTTATCTGCCTTTGGCCCATCCCCCTTAATAGTTCTGCTTAACAAGAAAATTCTCGAACTCAGGTTTAGAATTAACAACAGATTCTGCATCAAATGCTGTTCGTGGAAGAGAGTGCCAAACATCTACCACTCTTTGTGTGTGGAAGTGCTTCCAAACTCCCTTCTGGATAGTCTGGCCCTAATTCTCAGACATTGCACCCTAATTCTAGAATCTTCAACCGTGGAAATAGCACATCTTTATCTACACTGTATTTTCCTGTTAATATTTTGAAGTTTTAAATAAGATCACCCTTAAATTTTTATAATCGAGAAAAAAACAGGCCTAATTTCTGTAATCTCTCTTCATAACGTAATGTAATCATTCTTGGAAATCTACGTTGCACTCTCTCAAAATTCAATACATCCTTCCTAAGGTATGGTGCTTACAGGTGGGGTCACAGGTAGGGTCGAAGCAGGGTTTTGTATAACTGCAGCAAAATTTGTGTATCCTTGTACTCCAGTCCCCTACATATAAAAGCCAGTATTCCATTAGCTTTCTTGACTACATTTTGCTCCTGCTGGCGAGATTTTAAAGATTTATGCATCTGAACCCCATTTCACACCACTCAGAAAATACCTTGATCTATCATTTTTCAGCCCACTTACTTACATTGAACTCCAACAGGTTTTCCTATTCACTTAGTCTAACAATATCCTTTGAAATGTTACACTATCATCTACACTGTTGATAATACCACCCAACTTCATGCCATTCCATGTGCTTCTACCTCAGTTAATAGTTTGGGTGGCACAGTGGCTAAGTGGTTAGCACTGTTGCCTCACAACACCAGGGACCTGGGTTCAATTCCCCCTCAGGCAACTGTCTGTGTGGAGTTTGCACACCCTCCCAATGTCTGTGTGGGTTTCCTCTGGGTGCTCTGGTTTCCTCCTACATCCCAAAGATGTGCAGGCTAGGTGGATTGGCCATGCTAAATTGTCTGTAGCTTTCAGGAATGTATAGATTAGCAGGTATGAGTCTGGGTGGGATACTCCGAGTGTCTGTGGACTCGTTGGGCCAAAGGGCCTGTTTCCACACTGTAGGGATTCTATGATTCTGAACAGACTCTTACATGGGGCTTTATCAAATGGCTTTTGGAAGCTCACATAAACAATATCCATAGACATTTCCCTGTCCACTGTCTTAGTCACCTCTTCAAAAAGTTGAATGAGGTTTGTCAAGATCACCCACCTGTCACGACTTGCTTTTAACGCTCCCTAATTAAATGAAATTTTTCTAGGTGTTCAGTTACTTTATCCTTGATTACAGATTTGAACAATTTCCCACCACAATTGTTAGGTTATACCCTGAGATTTATGACAATTTACACAGGACACAGAATATACATCTGTAAGGTTTTGTGGCATCTCCTGAACAGCCACCGTCACACAATCCAACATTGGGGAGCTGGTTCATGATTCAAACACAGCTTGTGTCAGCAAATCTTCCTCCAACTCAGTTAGAACAAGAATCTCTCCAAGTCAGTCTCTGTTCAAAATCAGCACCAGCAGGCCCTGAATCAAAGCAACATGTTGCCACCAGTTGTGTGATTGCTAGGAAGTCAAGCTTTAAAAAGTTCCAATGTCCACTGTGAGCTTTCAATGACCACTTTTAAAGAAACCACTCCAGGTATGGTCACAAAGCTCTAAAGAAATAAATTACTCCAGAATCTTTCTGTGCTCAAGTCCTTAAAGTAAGATTAGATATAAAGTATGTTCGTAATAGGTTTAAATCAAGAACTCAAAGTTCCATTGGGTAAAATATAATATTTTGTAAAGGACTTTTTAATGGATATGATGCCTTCTCAGTGTAACATCTTGTTGACAATTGAAAAACGGTATGAAATGTTAAAGGACTTTCTTTGCAGCAATTAAAAGAAAGTGACTTTGGCCAGTTACCTCAACGTTTGTTGCATTCAGTAAGTACCTAGCATCTTTTCATTATGGTATTGTAAGATTTAGCTCTTGTAATATTATTTGGAGTACAGCTCAAGTTGTCGTGTGTTTTAAGTAATTTTGGATTGTGCGATGGTGGAATCTGGCTTGAAAAAACAATAAAATTTAATGGATAGAAATTTTGTGTCCTGTGCAATTTCTCATAAATCTCAGGTTATATCATTGAAATATCTAAGATAATGAAGGGGCTTTACAGGTAAATATGGAGGCCTTTTTTGTTTGCTATTTGAGAATCCTGGAACTAATGTGAACAATTTAATTATTGTTAGAACTAAGATTAGGAAAAAAAAAATCCTTCACTAAAAGAGTTCTGAATCTTTGGAATTTTCTGCCTCAGAGGATGGTGGGTATGCCTGAATTGAAAATGTTCAAAGCTGAAATAGACAGATTTTTAGTATGCCAGAGATTCAAGGGACAAAGGAACAGATGGGAAAGTGGAGTTGGGAAAGTGGCACACAAGGAGGCCATTCAATCCATTGTGCTCTGGTTCTATTATCTAGTGCAACATTTTTCCCATATCCCTGCACACCATTTCTATACAGATAAACATCCAATGCCCTTTTGAATGCCTCAACTCAACCTTCTTCCACCACATTTTCAGGCAGTGCATTCCATACCCTGACTGCTCACCGTGTGAGCATGTTAATTAAGCCAGGCTCCAAGATTACTAGTACCAATAATATAACTAATTAATGAATACAAACAAGCAATAACTGATTAATGTCATTAATCAGGATCCGTTGTGGATTATGGAGATTCCACCACAATCAGAATGCAAAGGGGTTCTCCCACAGTGCAAAACCTATATTCTACGTTCAGTTGATTTTAACACAGGGATTTATTTTTATTTCCATGAAACTTAATAATACAATGAAATACAGTACAGTTAATTTGATGATATCATAAACAGTCTGGCTGCATCACTCATTTTCTTATATGTCATAAAGCTTCTTGAGTTTGACACCCAGGGGAGGATTGTCCACATTAGGCTTTCGCGCAAATCCCTCAATAAGATAGCAAATCATTAACCAGAGGAGGAGGAAAATATGGACAATGACGGGGATGATTGCCCTATGGACAATACTGAAAGTAAGTACTTGAAAACAATGTTTCTGTCGTTAAAGTCTGAAGTATTGTTAATTTTCTCCAACCACTCATCTTTGCTTTGTCATCCAACCTTCCCTTCAAAAGCCAAAACCTCACCTCTTCCATTCGACCTTCAATCTATATCTTCAAGTTCCTCAACTTGTTGTTTCTCTGACGTTTCAAGTACACTGAAACAGACGAAGGGTCTGAGGAAGGGTCACCGGGCCCGAAACGTTAACTCTGTTTTCTCCTTCACAGATGCTGCCCGACCTGCTGAGCTTTTCCAGCAATTTTGTTTTTGTCGTTGAAACAGAAGTGGGTGTTGTCACAGAGATAATAGGTGCTGCAGATGCTGGAGAATCTGAGATAACAAGGTGTGGAGCTGGATGAACACAGCAGGCCAAGCAGCATCAACTTTCCTGCTCCTATGATGCTGCTCGGCCTGCTGTGTTCATCCAGCTCCACACTTTGTTATCTTGGGTGTTGTCACAAGTACTTATGAGAGCCACTATTTTGTTCGGACCGCTAGGTTTTATTCCAGTTGTGCACAGCAAAAGCTTCTGACAAAAAAGCTAAAAATTACATCTTGGTGCCAAACCCCCAACCCCTCCCCATACTATTTCATTTGCATAACATGGGTCAAACAAATTCAGAGACCAACCTGTCACAGCCGAAAGACATTCAGCCTGATATTGGGCAGACCATTTGTCAGACTGCTCTGGATGCCATCTCAAATAGGCATTATGTCCTTTATGGCCATCTTGAGCCAACTCTATGGATGCCTGCGACGTCAATCTTGTACCATACGCTTGCTTAAAAGTGTAGTTAACAAGGATTGCTATGCTGAAGTTATTCCCTGCACTATTGTATACCATACATCGCCTGATTTCACTTATTCTATGACCATAATAGGAATTTTTTAAAAAATCTACACAATTCCAAAATATTCAAACTATGATCATCCACAATATGTCCATTATCTGTGCTGAGTTTTTTTTTGCTCTGCTGTATCCCTACATAATGTGCAAACACAATGAATTTCATTTATTTGCTGAAATGGTGTGATGTTTCACTTCTTCTGTATTCTCTGGTGACATTTGGTTCATGTAGTTACATTGGTACCACCTTATTGTAACATCTCATGAATATTCATGAGCAGGAGGCGCCCTGAATTTGTAGTGAGATTGGAAAACTGGAATATAAATTCAGTTGGGATCTTTCTGAAGGATTGCCCAAGCTGAAATTGTCATCTCTCATTCCTTCAGTTGTAATTTTGCTTAAAAAGGATAGTTGCTGAAAGGAGACACAAAGTCAAAGCAAATATTTTCCTCTTGCACTCATCAAGAATGAGGACATACGCAACAAATTTGAAAAAATATACACCAATTTATGTAGTGTGAGAAGAGGATGCTGATTGGTTGAGCCATCTTTAGTATGGAGATGCAACAGGGACAGGTAGGTGTCAGTCTTAGTTCTCAGACCAGACAGGTAGATCTTGGTTATTTGGTTGTAAAGGTTCGATAGTGTCAGAGGACCACGGATCTGAGAAATAAACTACAGAGTGCAGTCACCTATTTTGTTACATTGAAAGAGGCACAGTGAGTATACATGTCTACCCTGTGTATTAATAAATATGATTCTTATTCAAGGCACCGTAAGTCCAGCTGAAAATTCTTGTTGTAAGAGTAGACCTCTGCACACTCTGGATTACTTTACAATTGTTGGCTAGGGTAACCTAAAGTAGACTGGACAATTTTGAGGAAAAAAAACATGACCTTAGGCCCATTCATGAGTTTGTGTGATATACAGCAAGAAATAATCTTTTCAGAATAGCTATTATCCTGCAGAATGCTTTAGAGGCACTCCATTTCAACATTCTGTTCCAGAATTGAGATTTTTTGGAGCAGCTTGCAGTAGAGTCCACAAGGGAACAGGCTATACTGGATTTGATGATGTGTAATGAGGCAGACTTGATTAGGGAGCTGGAGGCGAAGGAACCCCGAGGGGCCAGCGACCATAATCTGATAGAATTCACCCTGCAGTTTGAGAGAGAGAAGCTGGAATTGGATGTATCAATTGAATAAAGGTAACTACAAGGGTCATGAAGGAGGAGCTGGCCAAAGTTGATTGGAAGGGAATCTTAGCAAAGAAGACAATGGAGCAGCAATAGCAGGAGCTTCCTGGGAAAATGTAGCAGGCACAGCAGAAATTCAACCCAAAGAAGAAGAAACAAACTAAGGGGAGGATGAGACAATCATAGCTGATGCGGAAAGTCAGAGATTGCCTAGAAGCTAAAGAAAAAAACATACAATGTGGTAAAGATTAGTGGGAAGCCAGAGGATTGGGAAACCTTTAAAACCCAACAAAGGACAACTAAAAACACAACAAGAGGAGAGAAGATGAAGTATGGGAGAAAACTAGTTAGTAATATAAAAGAAGATTGCAAGAAATTTTTTAGATGTGTAATGGAAATGTCAATAATGTAGTCATTTGAGACTGCAGGAGTTAATCAATAAACTCCAGAAGTGGGTGATTGTTTCACACTAGCAGCTACAATGTGTCCTTTTCTTCATCTTCAAAACAAAATGAGTGACTTAGAGTATTGGAAAATGGTATAATTTTGAATTCAGCATTAACTTCAAATAATCCTGCTAAATTTGGACATGATTCACACCCCAACTCTTCCATCACTGTAAAAATGAAACCTGCTGGAAAGGGGGCATAGCTCTTAGACCATAAGGTCTACCTACATTCCAGTTCCAGCTGTCACTTCTAAAGGCCTCTGGAGTCACTTCTCCAACTTGGTGAAAATCTAGCCCATAATATCACGCTAAGGCCATACTTCTTATTTGTTTCTGGGCATTGCTGACAAACCCATTAAATTCTCTCTTGTTGGAGATGCTTATTGGCTGGCATGCATGGCATGGATGTTACTTGCCACTCAACAGTCCAAATGGTTATTGTCCGGGTCTTGACTTAGGTGAGCAGGATCTGCTCTGTATGTGACGAGTTGCAAATGGCACCGAACACTGTGCAGTTATCAGTAGATGTCACCCAAGGTCATTATGAAGTAGCTGAAGATAGTTGAGTCTAGGAAATTACCTCAAGCCTGCTCCAGCATCTTGAGATGAGTCACCTCCAAAAGCTATAACTGTCTTCCTTTGTGGGACTCCACAGAATCCAGAGAGTCCCATGACCTTAATGTTTCTAAGGTTCTCCGAAGTTATATTTGGTTAAATACTGCTTTGATGTCAAGGGCAGGCATGTTTAGAGCAAGGTTGCAATGCGGCCTAGAGCTGAACAGCCCTGATAAAACAAAAACTGAGCATCAGTGAGCAAACTGTTGATGAATAAGTGTAATTTAACTGCCCTACCAACAAGCTCTTCCATCACTTTGCTGATAACTGCACTAGGCCACAAGACCACAAAAACAGAAGTAGGCCCCTTCAGCCCCTTGAGCCTGCTCCACCTATTCGGTAGGATCATGACTTTCCTCACATCCACATTCCTGCCCTTTCCCCATAACTTCTGATTCCCCTACTGATCAAGAATCCCGGCCGTAAATATACACAAAGACTCCGCTCCTTGGTTCTCTGTGAAAAGGTATTCCAGAGACTCACAACCATCTGAGAGAAGAAATGTCTCCTTATCCCTGTCGTAAATTGATGTCCCTTTTATCCTGAGATATGCCCTCTGGTTGTAGGCTGTCACCTGAGGGGAAACATCCTTGCAATTTTTACCCTGTCTACTCTGGAGAAAAGATTCCAACTATCCACTCAATCTATGCCTCACATAATTTTGTAAATATCTATTAGGTCCAATTTGTCCAATCTCTCTTCATAGCTAATATCGTCCAAACTGGACAACATCGTCTTCAAATTCTCCACATCCTTCTGGTAGTATGGTGATCAGAACTGTACAAAATATTCCAAATGTGTCCTAACTAAAGTTCTGTAGAGCTCCAACTGTAACTGTGTACTATTTATCTCTGGATTCAGCAGATTTTATATCAATCTGATCTATTGGTTACAGAATGGCTTTGCTCTGACTATAGCTTGCTGCTTCCACTCTTTAGTATCATAGGATCCCTACAGTGTGGAAGCAGGTCCTTTGGCCCAACAAGTCCACACTGACCCTCAGAGCATCCCACCCAGACCCATACCTCATAACCCACCTAACCTACACATTCCTGGACACTAGGGATAATTTTAGCCGGGCCAATCCACTTAGCCTGCACATCTTTGGACTGTGGGAGGAAATTGGAGCACTTGGAGGAAACCCATACAGACACGGGGAGAATGTGCAAACTCCACACAGACAGTCACCTGAGGGCTAGAATCGAACTCGGGTCCCTGGCGCTGTGAGGTTGTATTGCGAACCACTGAGCAACCATGCTGCCCCCAGTGGATTAGCACTGCTGCCTCACAGTGCCTTGGCCAGGCTAAATTGCCCGTAGTGTTCGGGGATGTGGAGATTAGGTGGGTTATAGGGGGATGGGTCGGTTTGGACTTGTTGGGCCAAAGGGCCTGTTTCCACACTGTAGGGATTCCATGATTCTATAATCCAATGCTGTAGCTTTTCCCCGTGCATCTTATTTTTATGTGGTTTTATCTTCTTTCAGTTCTCAAAATATGCATTTTTATTACCTTGTTAATTATTGTGGAAATCATGAATATTAGTGGCACTGAAACCAAAGCAATCCAGGTCTGATGAATCCCAATAAGGTTTCCAAACCAAGGCAGATGCATTTTACTTGAGAGCTGTGGCACAGTGGTAGCATTCTTCTCAAACAGAAAATCACAGGCTCACCAGTACATCACAGGCCAATGTATCATTTTACAGGTTAAATAACTAAATAAAATCCTGCTCATATCTGCTCATTTAGATCAAAGCATTATGATAATATTCAAAGAAGTCTTTCTTTCCCAAAGCCTTGGACTGTTATGAATTCTAGCCGAGAGCTCTTACTTTTCACCCCTTCTTCCCCATCTTCCTCTATTAATCGTCCTGCTCTGCACCACCTTTCTTCAGGCTCTCAGCCGTACGGAAAATTCTAAATACTGCAACTACATGCTGGAGCAATTAATTTGGGCAAAAGGCTTGAGGTCAAGGCAATTTTTTTTAGCACCTGTTCGTAAGACTTCTGCAGTTTTAAAGAATTCTTTTAAGTACCAAACACACAATGTAACTGCCATTAACCTTTAAGTTTTGGATACATCATTTAAACCGCACTGATTGGGGGAACTCCCTGCAGTTGCATTCAAACACAGACATTTCACAATCTTGGGTTCTTTCAAAATTCCTTCATAATTTCATATTGCTGTACCCTGCAATGTCATCCAAGACTTGCAGCCCACTTTCACTGTTTTAAATAGGAAGCATTGTACGTTTTCCTTCTCACTCCATCAAAACAAGTCTACTGACAAAAGATATTGAACTTTGGAGGTTTACAGAAAGTATCTTTAGAGGGTAAAGGGTTGATTATGAATCAATGTTCAATAAGTGGATTTTGGACATGCCGGATTTACACTGAGAATTTCTGTTGTTTGTTAACAGATATACCCGAGGAACAGCAATGCAGCAATATTGAAAATTGCAAGTATTAGAATGATAAATTAAAATTTCAAGAAATTTATGTTGTCTTTTGAAAATACTGCGATGTAGGACCCTTAATTGGTATATAGCCTAGTGGTCTACTGATTTCCTAAAGATTTGTTTGGAGTTATACGAGGACACAAATTAAGCGCCATGAGCCTGCTCCAGTATTTGATAAGATCAGAGTCTATCTGACAATGGCTTGTACTTTCCTGTCTCTGCCCGTAACCATTCACTCACTCGTCAGTCAAGAATATATCTCAGTCTTAATCGTATTCAATGAGAGAATTCCACATCCCAAATTCCACATTTTTAGATATTTTCTAATCAATCTGTCCGGTATTATTATCACACTTTGGAGTAAGTGAGTCCTGATCCCAGGCCTCCTGGCTCAGAAATAGGGACGCTACCCTTGTACCACTAGAGTCCTAATCCACATTTTTATCCAATTTTTTAGGTTGTGTTCCCTAATTCTTGTCTCTCTTACAATAGTAAATTTCCTCCATGAATTCACGTAATCAAAAGCCCTCACAGCTCTACACATTCTTCCTTTCAGTTACCAATCTAATTCTCTGTTAGCCTGTCCAAACGTTCTTCATAAAAGGACACCTTCATCCCAGGAATCAGTCAATTAAGCCATCTCTCCACTGATTCCAAGGCAATGAATTCCCTTTTAAAATAAGATCAAAACTTTGCAGATAGATAGGATGGTAAAGAAGGCATTTGGCACACTGTCCTTCATTGAGTATAGGAGTTGGGAGGTCATGTTGCAGTGGTACAGGACATTAGTGAGGTCTCTTCTGGAGTACTGTGTCCAGTTCTGGTCACCCTGCTACAGGAGGGATATAATTACATTGGAGAGGTGGAGAAAAGATTTATCAAGGTGTTACCAGGAATGGAGGGTTTGAGTTTATAAGGGAGAGTCAGAATATTAGGACTTTCTTCTGGGCCATAGGAGGTTGAGGGGTGACTTTACAGAGGTTTATAAAAACATGAGAGGCTTAGATAAGGCGAATAGCAAAGGTCTTTTCCCCAGGTAAGGGGAGTTCAAAACTGGAGGGTGTAATTTTAAGGTGAGAAGAGGAAACTGAAGGGCAGATTTTTCACACAGAGGATGATTTCTATGTGGAATAAACTGTCAGGAGAAGTAGTAGATGTAGGTACGATTTCAACATTTAAAAGACATTTGTACAGGTTGATGATAGGAAAGGTTGAAAGGGATATTGACTAAACGCAGGAAACTACGAATAGTTTAGTGTGTGAAGCATGAATGAGTTGGACTGAAATTGTTTCCGTACTGCATGACCCTGTGACTCGAAATGATTTCATCAATGCCCTTTGCTGTTATAGAGGAGGCAATGGCTTAGTGGCATTATCTCTAGACTATTAATCCAGAAACTCAGCAAATGCTCTGGGGACCCAGGTACAAATCTCATTATAGTAGATGGCCTGCATCTGACTTCAGACCGACAGAAATGTGGTTGACTCTCACCTGGCCTTTGCAATGGTCTAGCCACTCAATTCAAGGGTAGCTAGGGGCAGGCAATAAATGCTGACCAGCCAGCAACACCCACATCCCATTAGTGAATTTAAAAAAGAAACATTTAAATCTCATTCACCTTGCAATAACTCACAACTTCCCTTCTTAATCGATTACTGTGCCTGTGACGCAGAACACCCAAATCCCTCTCCAGCACAGAATTCTGCAATTTCTCTTACTTGATATGACGGTGTGCAAGCAGGTATTTTAGCCCATACCAACCCTCCAGAGAGGACCCCACCCAATCTCTGCAACCCCTCCTGTCCTATGGATGACCCACCTACACATCTTTGGACTGTGGGAGGAAACTGCAAGACCTGGATGA
The DNA here is from genome assembly GCA_024137785.1 of Ginglymostoma cirratum. Taxonomy (NCBI): domain Eukaryota; kingdom Metazoa; phylum Chordata; class Chondrichthyes; order Orectolobiformes; family Ginglymostomatidae; genus Ginglymostoma; species Ginglymostoma cirratum. The sequence continues at coordinate 3,386,459 of JAHRHZ010000033.1, forward strand.
AGGCCATGCAGACTCAGGGAGAACATGCAAACTCTACACAGTCACCCAAGAGTTCCTGCCGCTGTGAGGCAGCAGTGCTAACCACTGAGTCATCGTACCAGCCTGTCAATGTGGACAAGTTCACATTTTTCCACATTATACTCCATGTGCCAATCTTTTGTCCATTCATTTAATTTATCTACACCGCTTCGTAGAACATAGAACGTAGAACAGTACATAATGGTACAGGCACTTCGGCCCACGATGTTGTGCTGACCTATTATCCTACTAAGATCAATCTACCCTGCATACCCTACATTTTACTATCCTCCATGCGCCTGTCCAAGAGTCACTTAAAAGTCTCTAAAGTATCTGACTCCACTACCACGGCCGGCAGCGCATTCCACACGCCCACCACTCTCTGTGTGAAGAACCTACCTCTGACATCTCCCCTATACCTTCCTCCAATCACCTTAAAATTATGCCCCCTCGTAATAGTCACTTCTGCCCTGTGAAAAAGTCTCTGACTATCCACTCTATCTGTGCCTCTCATCATCTTGTACACCTCTATCAAGTCACCTCTCATCCTTCTTCGCTCCAATGAGAAAAGCCCTAGCTCCCTCAACCTTTCCTCATAAGACCTGCCCTCCAGTCCAGGCAACATCCTGGTAAATCTCCTTTGCACCCTCTCTAAAGCTTCCACATCCTTCCTGTAATGAGGCGACCAGAACTGAACACAATATTCCAAGCACGGTCTAAACAGAGTTTTACAGAGCTGCAGCATAACCTTTCAGCTCTTAAATTCAATTCCCCTGCCGATGAAAGCCTCGTAGACTCCTTAGTCAATTACACAACCTAACCTCCTGTACATCTTTATGTCATCAGTAAATTAGGCAATCATGCATTTGTATGTTCCATCCAACTGATAGATATGGTCCAAAAACAGTTGATGTCCCATCACTGACACCTGTGACAGTCTGAAAATGAGCCATTACTTTCTGTTTCTTGGTAGCTACCAAATCCATGAGAATATGTCAATCCCTACTCCATGTGTCATCACTATCAGACTGATTAAAGACCTGAAGACATAGGGCAAGAGGCCATTCATTTCATCAAGTCTGCTGCACTGTTCATTGAGACCATGGCCGATCTAATATCTCTCAACTCCACCTTCCTGCCTTTTCCCCATAACACTTGATTCCCTCACTGACTAAAAACCTGACTAGCTCAGCCTTGAGTATACTTAATGACTCAGCTTCAACAACCCACGGTGATAAGGAATTCCACAGATTCGCAACACTCCAAGAGAGGACATTCTTCCTCAACGCCGTTTTAAATGTGCAAACCCTTCATGATTATGTCCTCTGGTCCTAGATTCTCCCAAGGTGAGGAACAACCTCTCCACATTTATCCTGTCATGTCCTTAAAGAACATTGTATGTTTTAATAATGCTGCAGATTATTCTCCGATGTTCCAGTGAGTACATGCACATGTAACATTTATCTGCCCACTGTGCTAACGCAGAAACATAGAAGACAAGAGCAGGAGTACACTATTCGACCCCTCCAGCCTGCTCCACCATTTATTATGACCATGGCTGATCAGTGAGCTCAATGCCCTGATCCTCTCTCCCCAATATCCCTTGATCCCTTGATCCCTTTAGCCACAAGAGCCATATCTATCTCCTTCATGAAAATGCAATGTTTTGGCCTCAACCATTTTCTGTGTTAGTGAATTCAACAGGCCTCACCACTCTCTGTCGAAGGAATTTCTCAGTCCTTATTCTGAAATTATGATCCCTGTTTCTGAACTCCCCCCCCCCCCCATCAGTGAGAACTTCCTTCCAACTGCTTGCCTGTCTAGTCCTGTTAGAATTTGAGTTTGTCCTACTATTGGCCTTTGCACACTTTCTTACGGTTTCAAATAAGTCCTGAGTCAATAAACCTTACTGTCATTCTCTCTGCAGTAAAAAAATCCTCACCGACATTCCTCCTGAATCTCTTACCCAAAACCACAAGCTGTACACCTTTATCGAATAACAAGGTGTAGAGCTGGATAAACACAGCAGGCCGACTGACATTTCGGGCCTAGACCCTTCTTCAGAAATCATTTCTGAAGAAGGGCCTAGGCCCAGAAACGTCAGCCTTCCTGCTTGGCCTGCTGTGCTCATCCAGCTCTACACCTTGTTATCTCAGATTCTCCAGCATCTGCAGTTCCTACTATCTCTGAAACACCTTTATCAAATCTCCATTGCTTGAAAGACAGCAACGTCAGAATTTCCCACCTTGTACTCATAGAATCCCTTCAATGTGGGAATAGGCCCTTCGGCCCAACAAGTCCACACCAACCCTTAGAGCATCCCACCCAGACCCATCCCCCTAATCTACACATCCTAGGACACTATGGGCCATTTAGCATGGCCAATTCACCTAACCTGCACATCTGTAGGAGGAGACTGGAGCAAATCCACGCAGACATGGGGAGAATGTGCAAACTTCATACAGGCAGTCACCCGAGGGTGGAATTGAACCCAGGCCCCTGGTGCTGTGAGGCAGCAGTGCTAACCACTGAGCCACCATGCCGCCTAAGCCCTTTCATTTCCTATTATTGCATACTAATTACATGGGATGTGCACATCTCCAGTTAGGTCAGCACTTATTGTCCATCCCTAACTGCTCTGGAGAAAGTGATGGTGAGATGTCTTCTTGAACCACTACAATCCTTGTGGTGTAGGAGCTCCCAAAATGCTGTTAGGAGGGAATTCCAAGATTTTGATCCAGGAACAGTGAGCAAACAGTGATACACTTCCAAGTCAGGATAGTGTGTGGCTTGGAGGGGAACTCATTTTCTCTCTTTAGCACAAAAACAGAAAGTTGCTGGAAAAGCTCAGCAGGTCTGGCAGCATCTATGAAGAAAAAGTTCAGAGTTAACGCTTTGGGTCCAGTGACCCTTCCTCAGAACAGACCCGAAATGTCAACTCTGATTTTTATCTTCACAGATGCTGCCAGACCTGCTGAGCTTTTCCAGCAACTCCCTGTTTTTGTTCCTGATTTACAGCACCCGCAGTTCTTTCAATTTTTTTCTCTTTGGCGGTCTTATTTTCACACTTCCCCTTAAAACTTTTTATTTAGACTATTTCACACCTGGCAATAATCAAATGTTTTTTGTTCAACCAGTTTCTTTATCTCCCTTACTGTCCAATGCTTTGGTTCCCGTAACTTTTGTGTTTATTGACAAGAGAAGAAACATCTCCTGTCAATTTTTGATTCCATTTTAACCTAGTGAGTTCCTTTCTCAGTCCCTTAAAGAACAGCCATCTTCTTCTTTAATAATGGAAACCAATGATACAATGCATCTATGCGTTTGGATACATACTGGACAAGGAAGTGCTTCTGAACAGATTTCTGAACATTCCCATTTCTAATTCTTCACTCTAATACTATCCAAATCAATACTCAGGTAGTTAAAGGATCACTGTTTTCTAGTTCCAGATATTAATTCTTTCAGTTGTAGACTCGCCAACTTTAAGGGCATTTAAACGGTCGTTGGATAAACATATGGATGATAATGGAATAGCGTAGGTTAGATGGGCTTCAGATTGGTGTCACAGGTCGACGCAACATCAAGGGCCGAAGGGCCTGTACTGCGCTGTAATGTTCTATGTTCTGTATTCCTTCTTGACACAGTCATTAATACATGTACTACTGCAAAGTTAATGTGTTAAACCACAGCAGAAAGAAAATGTTACAAGCATGCCATAAAAAACGTTAGACAACTCATAACTAAATATTCCCTTTCACTTCTCAAGACATAGTTTCTCATCGGAGAATTCTTATTTTCATTTGGCGATTGAATCAACATCCTTCCATCCTCTTTCCCAGATTTCTGTTAGAATCGGTTCACTTCAAAACTCCAAAATATGTTGTCAGGAATGATGGTAAAGGTTTTTTTTCCCACAAAAGTCTTTGTTTTTTGAAGACTGTTAACAATAATCCAGCATCACTCCTGTCAACCTGCCAGTAAACAGTATGAGATCCGAAACGTCAAGCTTTCCTGCTCCTATGGTGCTGCTTGGCCTGCTGTGTTCATCCAGCTCCACACCTTGTTATCTCTCATGAGATTTTAATGTTTATTTAACAGGCATATTATATGAACGGCTTGTTGAACACTTTTGCCTTATACTTTGATAGTTATAAACTTCAATTCCAACGCTCCAGTTTTGGATTTGAAATAATTGCACTGAACATATATTTCTTTGTCTATAGTGAATACTGTTCAAGCTTTACGAACCCAAGCTGGTAAGCACAACAATGATAAAATGAAAATACTTTGGTTTTTTTTCAAATGCTATAGTATTTTATGTAAATATTAATTTCCTGTTATGTCCATCAGTAAATTTTCTTAAAACTTCCAATATGTAATTAAGTACCTTTATTTTCTGTTGACAGATGTATTGCAGAGGGAACAAGCAGCTCTTCTCGATGCCAGTAAGTTCCTGACCTAGAAAATAGCTTAAAACAAGTGATATCTTCTGAAAAACTGTGTTAGTTTAAGAGCTTTCCAAAGAATTGTGACAAAAATTGCTAATGTTGACTTGATAGAAACATAAAAGATAAGAGGAGGCCATTCGGCCCTTCGAGCTTGCTCTGCCATTCTTCACAATCATGGCTCACCATCCAACTCAGTAGCCTAATCCTGCTTTCTCCCCATAACCTTTGATCCCTTTCACCACAAGTGTTATATCGAGCCACTTCGTGAATATGTTTGATGTTTTGGTATCAACTATTTCCTGCGGTCATGAATTCCACAGGCTCACCACTCTCTGGGTGAAGAAATATCTCCTCATCTCTGGCCTAAATGGTCTACCCCGAATTCTCATACTGTGACCCCTGGTTCTGGACACACCCACCATCGGGAACATCCTCCCTGCATCTACAATGTCGAGTCCTGTTAGAATTTTGTAAGTCTCTACGAGATTCCGCTCCCACTCCTGCTCTGAACTCTAGCGAAAACAATCCTAACCTAGTCAATCACTCCTCATACGTGAGACCCACCATTCCCAGAATCAGCCTGGTAAACCTTTGCTGCACTCCCTCGAGAGCAAGAGCATCCTTCCTCGGAAAAGGAGACCAAAACTGCACACAATATTCAAGGTAACAAGCATGGGGCTGGATGAACACAGCAGGTCAAGCAGCATCATAGGAGCAGGAAAACTTGACGTTTCGGGCCTAAACCCTTCATCAGAAATGGGGGAGGGGAAGAGGGTTCTGAAATAAGTAGGGAGAGAGGGGGAGGTGGATAGAGGATGGATAGAGGAGAGGATAGGTGGAGAGGAGGCAGACAAGTCGAAGAGGCGGGGATGGAGCCAGTAAAGGTGAGTGTAGGTAGGGGGGTAGGGCGGAGATAGGTCAGTCCAGGGAGGACGGACAGGTCAAGGGGGCGGGACACGATCATGACCCCACCCCCGAGCACCAAACCATCATCTCCCAAACCATCCACAACCTCATCACCTCAGGTGACCTCCCACCCACCGCCTCCAACCTCATCGTTCCCCAACCCCACACCGCCCACTTCTATCTCCTCCCCAAAATCCACAAACCTGAATGCCCTGGTCGACCCATTGTCTCCGTCTCCGCCTGCTCCTGCCCCACCAAACTCATCTCCACCTACCTAGACTCCATTTTCACCCCCTTGGTCCAGGAACTCCCTACCTACGTCCGTGACACCACCCACGCCCTCCACCTCCTCCAGAACTTCCAATTCCCCGGTCCCTAACACCTCATTTTTACTATGGACGTCCAGTCCCTATACACCTGTATTCCCCATGCTGATGGCCTAAAGGCCCTCCGCTTCTTCCTGTCCCGCAGAACGGACCAATCCCCCTCCACCGACACCCTCATCCGCCTAGCCGAACTCGTCCTCACCCTCAACAAATTTTCTTTCAATTCCTCCCACTTCCTACAGACAAAGGGGGTGGCCATGGGTACCCGCATGGGCCCAAGCTATGCCTGCCTCTTTGTAGGTTATGTGGAACAATCCCTCTTCTGTACCTACACTGGCCCTAAACCCCACCTCTTCCTCCGTTACATTGATGACTGCATCGGCGCCGCCTCGTGCTCCCACGAGGAGCTCGAACAGTTCATCCAATTCACCAACACCTTCCACCCCAACCTGAAGTTCACCTGGACCATCTCCAACACTTCTCTCTCCTTCCTGGACCTCTCTCTCTCCATCTCGGGCAACCACCTAGAGACAGATGTCCATTTCAAGCCCACTGACTCCCACAGCTACCTGGAATACACCTCCTCCCACCCACCCTCCTGCAAAAATGCCATCCCCTATTCCCAATTCCTTCGCCTCCGCCGCATCTGCTCCCAGGATGAGACATTTCAATCCCACACATCTCAAATGTCCTCATTCTTCAAGGACCGCAACTTTCCCCCCACAGTGGTCGAGAACGCCCTCGACCGTGTCTCCCGCATTTCCCGGAACACATCCCTCAAGCCCCGTCCCCGCAACAATAACCAAAAAAGAATCCCCCTCGTCCTCACATACCACCCCACCAACCTCCGGATCCAACGCATCATCCTCCGACACTTCCGCCATCTGCAATCAGACCCCACCACCAAAGACATCTTTCCCTCCCCACCCTTATCTGCCTTCCGGAGGGACCACTCCCTCCGCGACTCCCTTGTCCACTCCACACTCCCCTCCAGCCCCACCACACCCGGCACTTTTCCTTGTAACCGCAGGAAGTGCTACACCTGCCCCCACACCTCCTCCCTCACCCCAATCCCAGGCCCCAAGAAGACTTTCCACATCAGGCAGAGGTTCACCTGCACATCTGCCAATGTGGTCTACTGCATCCGCTGTACCCGTTGTGGCTTCCTCTACATCGGGGAAACCAAGCGGAGGCTTGGGGACCGCTTTGCAGAACACCTGCGCTCACTTTGCAACAAACAACTGCACCTCCCAGTCGCGAACCATTTCAACTCCCCCTCCCATTCCTCAGATGACATGTCCATCCTGGGCCTCCTGCAATGCCACAGTGATGCCACCCGAAGGCTGCAGGAACAGCAAATCATATTCAGCCTGGGAACCCTGCAGCCCAATGGCATCAATGTGGATTTCACAAGCTTCAAAATCTCCCCTCCCCCAACCGCATCCCAAAACCAGCCCAGTTCATCTCCACCTCCCTAACCTGTTTTTCCTCTCACCTCAAGCCACACCCCCATCAATATTCAAGGTGTGGGTTCACCAAGGCCCTGCATCACTGCAACAACACATCCCTGCTCCTGTACTCGAAACCTCTCGCAATGAAGGCCATTTACCTTCTTTACCCCCTGCTGCACCTGCATACTTACCTTCAGCAACTGGTGCACAAGGTCACCCAGGTCCCACTGCACACTCCCCTCCCCCAATTTACAGCCATTCAGGTAGTAATCTGCCACCTTGTTTTTGCTTCCAAAGTGAATAACCTCACATTTATCCCAATTACACTGCATCTGCCATTGATCTGTCCACTCACCCAACCTGTCCAGATCATGCTGAAGGGTCTCTGCATTCTCGTCACAGTTCACCCTCCCATCCAACTTGGTATCATCTGCAAACTTGGAGATGATACATTTTGTTCCCTCATCTAAATCATCAATAAATATTTTGAATAGCTGTGGTCCCAGCACTGACCCTGTGGCACTCCAAATGTTACTGCCTGCCTATTTGAGAAGGACCCATTAATTCCTACTCTTTGTTTCCTCTCTGCTAACCAGTTTCCTATCCATCTCAATATACTTCCCCAATTCCATGTGCTTTAATCTTGCACAATAATCTCTTATTTGGGACTTTGTCAAATGCTTTCTGAAAGTCCAAATCTACCATATCAACTGCTCCCCCTTGTCATCTCTACTAGTTACCTCTTCATAGAATTCCAACAGATTTGTCAAACGTGATTTCCCCTTCATAAATCCATGCTGACTCTGTCTGATCTTGCCACTGTTTTCTAAATGCTCGGCTATAAAATCCTTGACAATGGATTTGAGAATTTTCCCCACTACTGATGTTAGGCTCACTGGTCTATAATTCTTTGTTTTCTCTCTACGTCTCTTTTTGAATATGGAATGACATTAACCGCCCTCCAAAATGCTCCACCAGAAAGTCCTTGATAATGGATTCAAGAATTTCCTCACTACTGTTAGGCTCACTGGTCTATAACTCCATGTTTTCTCTCTACCTCCCTTTTTGAATATTGGAGAGACATTAGTGACCCTCCAATCTGCAGGGACTATTCCAAAGTCTATAGAATCCTGGAAGATGGCCACCAATGCATCCATTACTTCGAGAACTACTTCTTTAAGTACTCTGGGATGTAGATTATCAGGCCCTGGGGATTTATCGGCCTTCAGTCCCATCAATTTTCCCAGCACCATTTCTCTACTAATATTGATCCCCTCAGTTCTTTCCTCTAACTACATCTTGCATACTCCAGCATTTCTGATATCTGATTTGTGTCCTCTTTTGTGAAAACAGAACCAAAGTATGTCCTCAGTTACTCAGCCATTTCTTTGTCCCCTATTACACATTCCCCTGTTTCGTCTTTAGGGGACCTACATTTGTCTTCACCAATCTCTTTCTCTTCGCAGGCCTATTGAAACTCTTAGTGTCAATCTTTATGTTCCCTGCAAGCTTACTTTCATACTGTCTTTTCCCCTTCTTGATCAATCCCTTGGCCTTTCTTTGCTGAATTCTAAACTATTCCCAGTCCTCAGACATATTATATTTCTTGGCCAATCTGTATGCTTCTTCCTTGGATCAGATACTATCTCTAATTTCCTTTGTAAGCCATGGATTACCCATTTTGCTTTTGCAACAGACGGGAATAGGCAGTTGCTGCAATTCCCCCATGCGTTCCTAAAGTGTTTGCCATTGCCTATCCGTTGTCATCTTTTTTAGTAACTCTCCCCAACCTATCAAGGCCAACATATGCCTCATATCTTCATAGATTCCCTTTTTAAGATTCAGCACCTTAGCCTCTGAATCAACTACCTCACTTTCCATCTTAATAAAAAAACTTTATCATGTGATGGTCACTCATCCCCAAGGGCCCTCGCACAGCTAGATTGGCAATGATTCCCTTCTCATTACACAGCACCTGGTCTAACATGGCCCGCTCTCGTTCATTCCTCCACATACTGGTCAAGAAAACCATCCTGTATACACCCGGGAATTCCTCCGCTACGGCATTGTGGCTAATTGATTTGCCCAATCTACATGCAGATTAAAATCACCCATGATCACTGATATTCCCTTAACATACACATCTCTAAGTTCCTGTTGGACATCAAAATCTAGGTAATACAATCAAAGTCAATTTGAGACTTTCCTTTCCTCCCCAAGAGGTTATAGAGTGAACTGTAATCACAGTGCTTCCAAAGATCTAACCATTCATAACAGCTTTGACAAACAAAGTGTTCTTCTCCTCGCTGTCATTTTCTAACATTTGTGTTGTCTCAAGCCTCTTGAACACTGTCCTTCTTTTTGACTTCCGAATAATCTTCTCAATACATGCCATTGCTCTAATTGCTCATATGTCCCACTCACTGAATTCCAACTTGAAAGAGATTGGGGAAGTCATGGCAACAGCAAGTGTATCTGAGATAACAAGGTGTGGGGCTGGATGAACACAGCAGGCTAGGCAGCATCATAGGAGCAGGAAAGCTTGACGTTTCGGGCCTAGGCCCTTACCCTGAAGCAAATGTATCTGTTTAGCTTTTGGATATTGATCCAATTAGCAACACCTTTAAGCAAAGTTTGTAGTCAATATTCATTCAGGCCAGATCAGTATTTGAAGACAAGAAGATTCTGCGCTGCATTGAATCTGGACCTTTGACCACACCTGACATGGGGTCTAAAACTGTTCCATGCAAAGGCTTCTTTTTGAAAATAATCCAACTGATCAGGCTCACTAAATAACAGCATTGCCATTCTGATAAGAGTTTTTAAGGTTTAATCTAAATAACTATTTCTATAGTGCTGTATTTGATAAGTGCAGCATTTTCAAATTTCTCAATGAACGTTACCTCAAATAAGGGAAAGGAACTAAGTAAAATTAACGGAAGTAAAACATCAATAATTAAAGGAACTAAAGAGTAACAAATCTCCAACACCTGACAGAGATAATCGGTACTGCAGAAAGCTTTCCTGCTCCTCGGCCTGCTGTGTTCATCCAGCTCTACACCTTGTTATCCAGAAGCTGACAGTTTCCTTTATTCACTAATGGGATGAGGGTGTTGCTGGCCAGGCAGCATTTACTGCCCATCCCTAATTGCCCAGAGGGCAGTTTAGAGTCAACCACATTGCTGTGGGTCTGGTGTCACATGTAGGTCAGACCAGGTAAAGATGGCAGTTTCCTTCCCTAAAGGACATTAGTGAACCAGATGGGGTTTTCCTGACATTCAACATAGATGCATGGTCAGCATTAGACTCTTAATTCCAGATACTTATTGAATTCAAATTCCACCATCTGCCATGGCAGGGTTTGAAACCAGGTCCACAGGACATTATCTGGGTCTCTGGCTTAACAGACCAGTGACGATACCACTAGGCTATTGCCTCTGAGGATGCTAGAAGAAACAGGGGAGCACATTGTAGATGCCATAACTGTAATCTTTCCGAGTTTCCTAGATTAGGAGTCATGCCTCTGGATTGTAAAATTGCCCACGTCCCTCTGCTTTTTAAGAAAAGCAAGAGGAAAACTAGGGAATTACAGGGAATTATCAGTTAGCCTAACATCTGTGGTAGGGAAATTGAGTCTGGAATCTAGGATAAAGTAACTGAACGCCTTGAAAATTTTCAGTTAATAAAGGAAAGCCAGCATGGAGGTAGTGCCTGACAGACCTCACCGAATATTTTGAAGAGACGACTAAGGTAGTGGACCAGGAAATGTCGATGGGTATTGTTTATATGGACTTCCAGAAGGCATTTGCTAAAATCCCATGTAAGAGCCTATTAACTGTGGAAGAGCCCCATTGATGGCAAATTACTCTCATGGCTGGGAAATTGGTTGAGTGGCAGGCAACAAAGTAGGAACTGTGGGCCTACTGAAATTGGCAGGATGTGACCAGTCATGTCCCATGAGGATCTGTGTTAGTGTCTCAATTATTCACATTATTTATTGGATTGTTATATGTCATGACAAAACGTTAGGCAGCACTGTAGGCAGTGTAGATAACAGCATAAAATTACAAAGAGATATTGATAGGCAAAGCTGTGGCAGATGGCGTTCAAAACAAAGTGGAGATCAATGTAAGCTCGTGTGAGGTTATCCTTTGGACCAAAAAAGGATAAATCAAGGAACTTTCTTCACGGTATCAAGTTAAATATACATGTTCAATGATACTTGGGTGTTCAGATGCACAGATCTTTTTGAAATGCTATGAACAGGTGCAGAAAATATTGAAGAAAGCTCATGGATTTCTAGCCTTTCCATCTAAAGGACTGGAGTGCGAGCATGCAAAACCCTGGTTAGACCCCACTTGGGGTACGGTGAACAAATTTGGGCACGACATCTTTGGAAGGATATAATGGCCTTGGAGGGAGCAGAATATAAGTTAACAAGCATGATACCTGGACTTCAAGGGTTAAGCTATGAGGAAAGATTACACAAATTGGGCTTGTGTTCTCTAGAATTTGGAAGTTTAACGGATATTGTGATCAAATTCTTCAAGCTATTTAACTGGAAATAACGGTACATGAAGATAAACTATTTCCAATGGTTGGAAATTCTGGAAGTAGGGTATGTAGTCACCAGACTGTTCATGAGAGATGTTAGGAAGCACTTCCACACATAAAGAATGGTAGATGTTTGGAACTCTTTTCCATGAACAACAGTTGATGTGAGATCAGTTGTTAATTTCAAATCTGAGATAGAAAACTTCTTGTTAAGCAAAACTATAGGGATATGGGCCAAAGGCAGGTATTTGTAGTTCGGCCACAGACCAACCGTAATCTCAATGAATGGCACAACAGGTTCAAGGGGCTGAATGGCCTACTTCTGTTCCAATGTTCCTATATTACCATCGATCTTGATGCATATAAAAGATCCATAACATTGACTGAAGAAGATCCCTGGTGTTATGACTGATATTTGTTCTTCAATTAGTATCACTAAAACTGATATTCTGATTTTTTTCATTAATGGTATGAGGATGTCACTGTCTAGGCAGCATTTATTGCCCATCCCTAATTGCCCAGACAGTAGTTCCGAGTCAGCCACATTGCTGTGGGTCTGGAGTCACATGTAGGCCAGACCAGGTAAGGATGGCAGTTTCCTTCCCTAAAGGGTGTTAGTGAACCAGATGGGTTTTTCCAACAATCGACAATGGATTCATGGTCGTCATTAGATTATTAATTCCAGATATTTTATTGAATTTAAATTCCACCATCTGCCATGGCAGGATTCAAACCCGGGTCCCCAGAACATTGTCTGGGTCTCTGCATTAATAGTCCAGCGATAACACCACTAGGCCATTGTCTCCCCATTGCCTTGGCAGATGGTGGAATTTGGATTCAACAAAATATCTGGAATTAAGAATCTAATGATGTTCATGAATCCATTGTTGATTGTTGGAGAAAACCCATCTGGTTCACTAATGTCCTTTAGGGAAGGAAACTACCATCCTTACCTAGTCTGACCTGCATGTGACTCCAGACCCACAGCAACGTGGTTGACTCTTAACTGCCCTCTGGGCAATAAATGTTGCCTGGTCAGTGATGCCCTCATCCTGTGAATGAATAAAGGGATTTGAACTCATATCCCCAGAACATTATCTGGGTCTCTAGATTAACGGTCCCGTAATAATATCACTAGGCCCATCATCACCCCTCCTATTAGCTCATTGCTTTTTACAGGCACTTGCTGGGTCCAAATGAACGACTATTTATGCAACAGAGATAGCACATAACACTTTAACTGACTGTAAAGCACTTTGGGACTTTCTACATTTGTGCAAAAATGCACAGCATAAATGCAAGGTTTCTCTTTTGTTCTTCAGTTACACAGCAGACTTGTCAAAGAAAATCAAAACGAAGTAAACGAAGAAGACGGCACTCCTCCTCCTCCTGCAATAGAGGGAACCGTAGAATTATTCTGATGCGCCCACGAAAAACTGAACCACCTCGTAAGTTCTAAAAGGAGCCAAGACATGAAACAAGGGTTTTGTGTTTTCAAACTGGTCTTTAAATGCTTTTTTAGCTTTCATAAGTCTTTTCATCACAGACGCCAATCCTTAGATCCATGGCATGTGACTTAGCCACAAATTCTGCCTGATTATTCGAAATTTGTACTGAGAATCTTTATTTAATTCCTACAGCTGGTATAAACAGCAAATGGGATAAGAATCTTAATTTGGATATGTAATAATTCTGTATCACTGCTCTTCTGATCTTCAAAAGCTTATTATTTGAGAAGAGCAGAAGAAGAATATTAATAATCCAGAATATTAATGCTGGATTACAAAAATAGGGATGGGAATAAAAGCTGCTTCATTTTCTCCGGATATTGGCATCTGCTGATTCCACAAACAAAAATATCCCGCCAGCTCCGGACTCCGCAGAAGAATGCAGGAAGGCTATCACTCTGCAGTTTAAGGCCTCTATACGGTGGCTTGGTGGTTAGCGTGCTGCCTCACAGCGCCAGGGGTCCGGGTTCAATTCCACCCTCAGGCAAATGTCTGTGTGGTGTTTGCACATTCTCCCTATATCTGAGTGGGTTTCCTCCCACAGTCCAAAGATGTGCAAGTTAGGTGGATTGGCCGTGCTAAATTGCCCATAGTATTTAGAGTAAGGGGTGGGTCGAGGTGGGATGCCCTTTAGAGGGTTGTTATGGGCTGAATGGCTTGCTTCCAAACCATAGGGATCCTATTAAGTGCCAGGAAAATGGCAATAGCCCTGGTGGAGCAGGGAAAAAAACACACTCATTTCTGGGATAACACAGTGTGGAGCAGGAAGGCCAATGTTTTGGGCCTGGATTCTAAGAAGGGTCTAGGCCCAAAACGTCAGCTTTCCTGCTCCTCTGATGCTGCTTGGCCTGCTGTGTTCATCCAGCTCTACACCTTGTTATCTCAGATTCTTCAGCATCTGCAGTTCCTACTATCTCTGAAACACTAATTTTTGGGACTGGGTGATTTAAAATGCCTGACTGCCTCTGTGTGCAGCCAGTCTGGTTCTGAACCTGGTGTTGGAAAATCAGGAATATAACAGGAAGCCCAAGCAGTTCCTGAAATGCTTCATCAGCGAGCTGTTCCAATTCAGTTCCCCACCTTTCTGAACCTGCTCCTCACCTCTCAATCCTGCAAAATTCTGCCCTTTGATTCTTGAAATATGTCCAAAAAATAAATTTTCCTGTGAATAGCTTTAACCACAGGAATTAAACTATGTTTTTCACAAACATTTATCCCTCTCTTCTTGATAATGTTCATGACAAACGAATTCAGAAAATTCCAGCCCTTAAAGCCTTCTTCACCATTCAGTAAGACCATGACTGATCAGATGGCGGTCTCAGCTCTACTTTCCTGTCTTCCCCCCACAGCCCTTGAATCCTTTGTCTATTAAGACACTATCTAACTCAGCCAAGAATTAATTAAATGACCCAAGCATCCATAATCCTCTGGTTATTCTCGGTCCTTTGAATGAAGTAATTTCTCCTCATCTCAATCCTAAATGTTCAGCCCTTTGTTTTGGAACTATGCTTACCACTCTCCACCTTATTTTAGATTCTCCAACCATTGAATCAGCATCGACATTATCAAACCTCTCCCGAACGTGTTTCAATGAGATCACCTCTCATTCTTCTAAGCTCAAGAGGATGGAGGGCTAAATAACTCAACTGCTCATCAAAGGAAAAGCTCTTCCTTAATTGCAAGGAACAATTTAGAGAAAACTCACTGTAGCACTTTCAAATTAAGGCAACAGAATACTTCTCTCCAACACTAGAAATATATTGATGCATTTACAGTGTCAAACATTGTGATCTTATATGAGTTTTAACTGTACCTAATTTCTAAACTCTCCATTCCCAAAGTCGGGCACAATTGCTTTGACCAAATTTGCTGAAGATGTCTGATGCTGAAGCTCTCATCCAGAACTCCCTAGTCAGGAGCTCACATTCCTAGTTAGAATTCAGAGTACAACTGGCAGGGTTATAACACGCCACTGAATTCTAATAAATGCAGTTCAAGGGTTGAGCCCACAATTTGCAATTTCATTATTGGGGAAAATCTAGTTTCTGCTGGCAACATAGCAAAGTTTAGGATATTGTGAGGTTTGTTGGAGAAATTTCAACCTTAAATTGAGGCATTAAAGTCTGAAAGTATCATAGAAAAAACAGTGAATAATAAAACAGCTTCAGAAAATAACCAAATGACTTTTATCCCATTTTAGTGGCAAGGCATGTCTTAAAAAAAAACTGGAAAAATAGGATTGTTACAGAAACAGCTTGGCCAACAGAAATGAAGAGACTGCTACCCAGAGAACTTAAAATGGCACAAGAATACGGTGAGCTGAAATCTTAAAGCAGGATTAGAACAAGATTTGGAAGTGTGAAGAACATACAGTGTCAGAACACACAGTTCTGAGGAAGGGTCGCCGGACCCGAAACGTTAACTCTGATTTTTTTCTTCACAGATGCTGCCAGACCTGCTGAGCTTTTCCAGCAACTTCTGTTTTTGTTCCTGATTTACAGCATCTTCAGTTCTTTCGGTTTTTATAAAGGATGAGATCATCTCGAATGTGAAATAGGCCATTTTACAAATTTTTCCCTACATTTATTTGGAAACTCCTACTGAATCTGATTACAGCGCTCTACTAGGCAGTGTTTTCCAATTCCTAGTCACCTTATGTACAAAAAGTCCTTTCCTCTGTAGGGGTAATGATGGTGTTTCAGTTTATCAAATTTGCCCCACTATTCATGGCTGAAGTAACAATCCTTAATTACTACTGTCCTCTCTATTAAAATAATGTTGTTTAATACAATCTTATTTAGCGAAACAACCATTTTTCTTGGCTGCAACAATTGGTGAATACTCAGTTTCACTGGCAAAGAGCGAACAAGTTTCTTCTGACTCTTCAAGAAAGTACTTTAGCAAACTGTGTGTAACTTTGTGGTTTGTAAATGACGTTCTGTATTTTTGACATTTCCTTTGTACCAATTTTGATTGCCTTTATTCTTTTTCCTTCAAATACAGCTCGTCAACAAGCACAGACCTGTGGTGAGCTCTAGACAAAGAACAAATATCCGTTTTCAAAAATATATCACTTTGCTTTACTAAACTACGTGATATTCCTGTTTTTAATTACACTCCCTAATGTCAAAAGCATGAAGATGCGTGCTACTTTCTAAGTTTCAATCATTTAAGAATAGTTATCATCAATTTTGAGTCTGTGCTAGTGACCTTCAAACAGTACAAAAATCTGTTGTTTTCTCCTGGTTACTTGGCTACATAACATTAATGGGATCTGAAGAGTGTAGGCAAAGTCTCAACGTGACATGTACAGCTCACTATCTTAGTAAAGAGGTTTACATCCAGAGATCAAAGGGGCACAGGTTAATCACATACATTTGCTGGCAGCCGATTCAGGTCTGAGAAACAAACAGAAAGCACAGGACGTCTTGCGACTCAGTGGGTAGAGCTCAAGCCAGTTAACCTCTGGAGACATGTATTGTATTTATTTGCTTAACATTTTAATGGGGAGGCAGTGGCATAGTGGTCTTATCACTGGACTGTTAATCCAGAGACCCAGACAACATTCTGGTCACCCATTTGGGGCATGTGCCCATTCTATCCAGATCAAAGTGAGGTGATGTACTTGGGCAGGACAAACAATACAAGGGAATACACAGAGTGAAGCATCAAGGATCAGTGGGTCCTTGGTGTGCATGTGTAACAGTTCCTTAAGGTATCAGGACTCGTGAATAAAGTGGTTGGGAAGGCTGATGTAATACTTGCCTTTATTAGCCAAGGCATAGAATTTAAGAGATAAAAGGTACTGCAGATGCTGGAGAATCCGAGATAACAAGCATGGGGCTGGATGAACACAGCAGGTCAAGCAGCATCATAGGAGCAGGAAAAGTTTTCCTGCTC
>JAHRHZ010000033.1:3428572-3443075 GCA_024137785.1 Ginglymostoma cirratum
CACAGCTGGAATACTGTGAACATTTTGGCCCCCATTATCAAAGCAAAGATATTCTGCTATTTGAGGCAGTGCAGAGAAGGTTCACTGGGCTGATACCAAATATGGAGGCTTAGTCTTCTGAGGAAAAATTGAGTAGGGCCTCTACAGATTGGAATATAGAAGAATAAGAGGTGACCTTTTTGAAATAAACAAGATTTTGAGTGAACGTAACATGGTGGATGTGGAAATGTTATTTCCCTTGTGGGAGAATCTCGGACCTGAGGCATAATTTCAAAATGTTTAAAATCTAAATGAAGAGAAATTTCTTCTCTCAGGGGATAGGGTATCTGAAATCAAAGTACAGTGGCTACAAGAGTGGGTTCAAGGCTAGGAACATTGCAATTGAGTAGCCCATTTCCTGACTCCCCAGTGCCTGCTCACTAGCTCCCAAGCAGAAGTAAGGAACGTGATGGAATACTCCCTCCTTGCTAGGATGTGAACGACTCCAACAACACTCAAGAAGCTGGACACCGTCCAGAACAAAGCAGCCTATTTGATTGGTATTATATCCACAAGCATTCACACCTTCCACCACCGATTCATTAAAAAAAACCCTTCCCCAGGCTAAAAAAATTACTGTTAACCATCACTGAGGCAATTTTGCATTCAAGTTACTACTGTCCTCTCTATTAAAATAATGTTGCTGGATACAATCTTATTTAGCCAACCTGACATTTTTATGGGCTGCAGGAATTGATAAATACTCAGCTTCACTGGCAAAAAGCAAACAAGTTTCTTCTGATTCTGCAAGAAAGTACTTTAACAAATTACGTGTAGCTTTGTATCAGAGATAATAGGAACTGCAGATGCTGGAGAATCCGAGATAACAAGGTGTGGGGCTGGATGAACACAGCAGGCCAAGCAGCATCATAGGAGCAGGAAAGCTTGACATTTCAGGCCTGAAGAAGGGTCTAGGCCCGAAACGTCAAGCTTTCCTGCTCCTATGATGCCGCTTGTCCTGCTGTGTTCATCCAGCTCCATACCTTGTTATCTCTGTGTGTTACATTGTGTTTTGTAAATGATGTTATTTATTTTCTACATTTCTTATGTGCAAATTTTGATTGCCTTTATTCTTTATTCTACCTCAATATAGCTCGTCAAAAACAAGGTCCAGCCTGTGGTGAGTTCTAGACACAGATCAAATATCCATTTTCAAAACTGTATCTCTTTTCTTCACTAAATTACGTGATATTCCTGTTTTTAATTGCACTCCCTAATGTCAAAGGCACTAAGATAGATAGGACTTTCTTAGCTTTAATCATTTAAAAATAGGTATAACCAATTTTGAGTTCCACGTTAGTGACCATCCAATAGCACATGCCCAATACCAGATGTACAGTCTCAGACCTGAAACCAAATGTTAAGCTACCAGCTTTACTGGCAGAATTCCTGCTTCTTCGAAATCCATAGGAGTTTCAAAACAAAAATCTAGGCCATATTCTCCTGGTTACTTGGCTGCCTAACACTAATGATGGGCCCAGCACCGACCCCTGAGGCACACTTCCAGTCACAGGCCACCAGTCCAACAGGCACCCTTCCACTATTACTCTCCGCTTCCTATCAAGCCAGTTGTGTATCCAATTTGCCAGCTGTCCCTGGATTCCATACAATCTAACCTTCCACAGCAGTCTACCATGCGTAACCTTGTCAAAGGCCTTGCTGAAATCCACAGAGACTGTGTCTACCGCTCTGCCCTCATCGACCTTCCTGGCCACTTCATCAAAGAACTCTAACAAATTTGTGAGGCATGATCTCCCACGCGCCAAGCCATGCTGACTTGTCCTATCAAACCCTGTCTTTCCAAATGCATGTATATCTTATACCTCAGAATCTTCTCAAGTAACTTACCTACCACAGATGTTAGGCTTACTGGTCTTCCCAGGATCTTCTTTGTAGCCTGTCTTGAATAAGACCACAACATTTGCTACCCTCCAGTCTTCTGGGACCTCACCACCAGCTAATGATGATGCAAATATATCAGCCAACACCCCCCAATTTCTTCTCCAGCATCTTGCAGGGTTCTTGAATATATCTGATCAGGACCAAGAGATTTATCCACCTTCATGCATTCTAATCCTTCCAGCACCTCCTCTACTGTGATATGGACTGTCCCCAATATATCGCCACTAACTTCCCAAAGTTATGAAGTGTTCATGCCCTTCTCCACCTTAAACACAGAGGAGAAATATTTGTTGAGGATCTCACCCATCTCCTACGGTTCCACACATACATGTCCACATTGTTCCTTGAGGCACCCTCTTGTCTCTCTAGTTATTCTTTTTCCTTTAATATACTTGAAGATTCTCTTTGGATTCACCCTAATATTCTCAGCCAATACTATCTCATGTCTTCTTTTTTGCCCTTCTGATTTCCTTCTTCAGTAAAATCCTGTATCCCCTATATACCTTTAGGGATTCCCTTGATCCCAGGTGCCTGTACCTGAGCCATGCCTCCTTTTTTCCTGGTCAAAGCTTCAATATCTCTTGTCATCCAGGGTTCCTTACTCCTGCCAACCTTGCCCTTCACCCTCACAGGAACTTATAGACCATGAACTTCGCAGGAACATATAGACTTTGAACTCTAGCTATCACACTTTTAAAGGCTTCCCATTTGCCAGAGGTGTCTTTGCCTGCAAACAAACCATTCCATCAATACCTGCAAGCTCCTGTCTAATTCCATCAAAATTGCCCCAGTTTAGGACTTGAACCTGTGGACCAGTTTTATCCTTCTCCATAACTATTTTAAAACTAATAGAACTATAGTCACTGGTCCCATTGTGCTCCCCCACTGTCACCTCAGTCACCTGCCCTATTTCCCAAAAGTAGGTCAAGATTTGCCCCTTCCCGAGTATGACCCTCTGTATACTACTTAAGGAAACTTTCCTGAGCACATCTAACAAATTCCACCCCATCCGAGCCCTTAACACTATGGCAGTCCCAGTCTACGTTAGGAAAATTAAAATCCCCCACTATGACAACCCTATTGCTCCTGTAAGTCTCCCCAGTCTCCCTGCATATTTGTACCTCTAATTCCTGTTGACTATTTGGGGGCTTATTGTACAACCCCAATAATGTCACCACCCCCTCCTTATTTCTTAGCTTCACCCACAAAGCCTCACTGGATGATCCCTCAGTTATTTCATCTCTGACTACTGCTGTGATACTCCCCTCCATCAAAAATGCAACTCTCCCTCCCCTCCTTCCTCCACCTCTGTCCCGCCTAAAGCACCTGGACCCTGGCACATTAAGCAACCAGTCCTGTCCCTCCCTTAGCCATGTTTCTGAAATGGTTGTAATATCCCAGTCCCATGTACCTATCCACGCCCCCAGTTCATCGGCCTCACCTCTCAGCCCTCTTGCATTGAAATAGATGTAATTTAATCCAATAGGAATTCCTCACTCCCTGTCCTGTTCCAGCCTAACCTGTCTCTTCAACTTAATGTTTCTGATTAATGTCTCTCTTTCCAGCCTCACATTTGCCTCCCTGCTGTTGAGGATCCCACCCCTCTGCCAATCCAGTTTAAATCCCCGCCTTGTAGCACAAGCAAATCTGCCCACCAGGATATTGGTCCCTCTAGTTCAGATGTAGCCCGTTCCTCTTGAACAGGTCACCTCTGTCCCAGAAAAGATCCCAATGATCCAGGAATCCGAATCCCTGACCCTGCACCAACTCTTTAGCCACACATTCACGTGCCTTATACTTCTGTTCTTACCCTCACTAGCATATGGAAAGTTATGAAGAAAGATTGGACAGACTGCGGTTGTTTTCCTTAGAGCAGAGATTGAGGGGGTCATGATTGAGATGTATAAAATTATGAGGAGCTTAAATAGACGAGCCAGGAAGGAACCTCTCCCCTTGATAGAGGGATCAGTGAGTCAGGACCATAGATTTAAGCTATCGGGAGGCAAATGTAGACGAGATGAGAAGAAAATCTTTTTCACCTTGAGGGTGGTGGGAGTCTGGACCTCATTGCCTGCAACGGTGGGACAGGCAGACAGCCTCATAACATTTAAGGAGCATTTAGTTGTGCACTTGTGATGCCAAGGCCAAGTGTTAGAAAATGGGATTGGAATTGTTAAGTGATTAAAGTGCCTTTTCTGTGCTGTCGATCTCTATGACACTATGACTATGACATGCGTGTTTACACAACTCTGGTGAGAAATAAGATCTGCTCAGGGTGTGAAATATGATACCGTCCTTTCTTTTCTAAACAAACAGAAAGCACAGGAAGTCTGAGATAACAAGGTGTAGAGCTGGACAAACACAGCAGGCCAAGCAGCATCAGAGGAGCAAGAAGGCTGATGTTTCGGGCCTAGAAGGGCCTAGGCCCAAAACGTCAGCCTTCC
The DNA here is from genome assembly GCA_024137785.1 of Ginglymostoma cirratum. NCBI lineage: Eukaryota > Metazoa > Chordata > Chondrichthyes > Orectolobiformes > Ginglymostomatidae > Ginglymostoma > Ginglymostoma cirratum. The sequence goes on from JAHRHZ010000033.1 coordinate 3,432,958, forward strand.
TGCTCCTCTGATGCTGCTTGGCCTGTTGTGTTCGTCCAGCTCTATACCTTGTTATCTCAGATTCTCCAGCATCTGCAGTTCCTACTATCTCAGCACAGGAAGTCTTGTGACTCATTGGGTAGTGCTCAAGCCTCTTAACCAAAAGCTCCACGTTCAAGTCCCACTTAAGGATTTGGATGGAAGGGCTGTTTTTGGTTAAATGCAAAATGAGATGATAATCACCGTATCAATCCTTCCAATTTCGTAACTGTACACCAAAGTGGACAAAATTTAATTTGAAGTTGCAAATAATTGCAATGTATGAAAATACAATGTGCAGAATCTCATGGAGGTAACGGGAATCTCAGACACGCTGCAGAGGTCTTAAACCTGAAACAACAACATGGGTGACAGTCAGCTGACAAGACACCACTTGTGAGAAAAATAGGCAAAACGATGCAACAGTAGGAAATTCTCCTGAGATTGTTCTGCTCTGCTGTCACAATCTGGTTTCGTTACGGGAATAGGGTTTCCTCTGTGCCTTTTCTGATGTGACAAAAGCAGAGCAGGGGCATCTCTTGAGGAATTTCTATGTAACCAATTCAGGTGTACATTTCATCTTTATTAGTTTTTCACATGTTGTATCTTCCAGATCTGATGAAATATAATACTCTGATAAACACAACAATTACACTGTCCTCAAGTTTTCAATTAATTTTTTCAGGCCCCATTCCTCAGCAACATCGTCAGATTCCAAGGTCAAGACCAATGGTGCCAATGATTCCAAGTGAATCGGGACCTTGTTCAGGTACATTCCAAATACAAAATTTTCAGTATCACGGTGGGAATGTCACTGAGTTAGAGCCCCAGGCTAATTATACCAGCTTCCAGTGGAATTTGAGATCAAGTTATGAATTTTCTACAATTCCTACAGTGTGGAAGCAGGATATTTGGCCCATCAAGTCCACACTGACCCTTTGAAGAGTATCCCACCCAGGGCCACCTCTCTACGCGATCCCTGTAATCCTGCATTTCCCATAGCTGATCCGTGTAGCTTGGACGCTGTGAGCAATTTAGCATGGCCAATTCAGCTAGCCTGCACATCTTCGGACTGTGGGAGGAAACTGGAACACCCGGAGGAAACCCACGCAGACACAAGGAGAGCTTGCAAGCTCCACACAGACAGTCGCCCGAGGGTCAAATTGAACGCTTGTCCCTGGCACTATGAGGCAGCAGGGCTGACCACTGAGCCACCGTGCTGTCCCCTCTGCCCCATCATGCTGCCCTTGAATCTTGAATATAATCCATTCTCAGTAACAGTGACCATGGCAACTACCAATAATTGTTATAAATTTGTTTTTGAATGCCCCTCGTTAAGGTAAAGGCTGGAGACCTCAACCGTGTGGAATGTGGGCTGCATCATCTGGGAGGTTCCAGATGAATGAGGAGTTGTAGACGAACACATCTGCAGGGTTCAAGTGGTAGCTGGTGTCATTGTGAGGCACCTGCCAGATGCAGACCTATATGGACAGCATGAACAAAAGCAGAGGTTGCTGGAAAAGCTCAGCAGGTCTGGCAGCATCTGTTCTGAGGAAGGGTCACTGGACCCGCAAAGTTAACTCTTTTTTTCATGGATTGAAAAGGGACGTGAGGGGCAACTTTTTCACACACAGTTTATGGAATGAGCTTAAAGAGGAAGTGGTAGAGGCTAGTACAATTACAACATTTAAAAGACATTTGGACAGGTACATTGTGGGGAGATGATGGCCTGTTAATCCAGGAACCCTGATAATGCTCTGGCGATCCAGGTTCGAATCCCGCCATGGTAGATGGTGGGATTTGAATTCAATAAATATCTGTAATTAAGGGTCAAATGATGACCATGAATCCATTGCCAATTGTCGGGAAAACCCATCTGGTTCACTCATGCCCTTTAGGGAAGGAAACTGCCATCCTTACCTGGTCTGGCCTACATATGACTGCAGACCTACAGCAATATGGTTGACTCTTAACTGCCCTCTGGGCAATTAGGGATGGGCAATAAATGCTGCCTGGTCAGTGATGCCCTCATTGCATGAATGAATAAAGAGGGGAAAACGTGGATAGGAAAGGTTTAGAGGGATATGGGCCAAATACAGACAAAAGGGACTAATTCAGTTTACGAAACCTGGTTGGTATGGAATGAGTTGGGGCTAAAGGGCTCTGTGTTGCATGACTCTTTTTGGGGGCAAACAGCACAAATGGAAGGAATTTATGTCAAAGCTGTAAAAAAACATTGGCTGAGCCTCAACTGAAGTAGTGTATCCAGCTTCTCAGTCAATGTCTCTTTAGGAGCAATGTGAAGGGTTAGGAAAGGTGGTCAAAATGTCACAAGAACAGTTCCATGATATAGAATTTCAGTTACGTTGCTAAACTGGAGAAATTGGAATTGCTGTCCTTCGAGAAAAGAAGCTTGAGGGAGATTTGAAAGAGGTGTTCAAAAAGATGCAAGGGGCTGGAGATAGTAGACACAAAGGAACGGTACCTTTGGTGCAGAAACAGAGAACAGAAGGTATGTGTTTAGTAGAATTAGCAAAAGAAGCGATGGTGTCATGAGGAAAAGTGAAGTATTTTAGGCCGTGAGTGGTCATGATCTGGAATGCACTGCCCGAAGCTTAAGCTCAGCTCTGGATACCAAACAGAACCTCTAAATGAAGTCTCCTTGGTAGGTCTAAATTCAATTAATTCCAACAGTGAGTGATCATGGAATTCACTAAAGTTAACACAAGGTTATAAAAAGAAAAAGAAATCAAAATTTAGATGCAAATTGGAACCTTATGAAGCTAAGTTCTTTAAGAGTGAACAAAGAAGGAAATGGATGATGGTAACATTAGGGAGGGGTATGTTGATCGCCTGGGATATATATCGATATTAAGAAGGAGGGGCTGTTGAGGGTCTTTAAAAATGATAAGGTAGATAAGTCCCCAGAATATTGAGGGAGGCAGCAAGGAGATTTCTGGGGCCTTGACAGAGATATTAGTATCCTCCTTAACCACAGGCAAGGTCCCAGTGATTAGAAAATACAAGTGTTGCTCTTTTGTTTAAGAAGGGCAACAAGGAAAATCTAGGAAATTATAGGCCAGTTAGCCTTACATCAGTGACAGGGAAATTATTGGAGAAGATTCTTGGGGATAAAAAGTTTGCATTTGGAAATTAATGCACTTATTGGGGATGGTCAACATAGTTTAGTGCGAGGTGATCTTGTCTCAAAAAGTTGAAAGAGTTTTTTGAGGAAGTGACGACAATGTTTGAGGGCAGCAGATGTTGTCTACAAGGACTTTACAAAAGCATTTGATAAGGTGACTGGAGCGCTGTAACCTGTAGTGTTCTGCAAGGATTGGTGCTGGGACCTCTGATATTTGTAATGTAGGTAAATGATTTGGATGGATATATAGGTGGTCTGATTAGTGAGTTTGTTGGTGAGATGAAAATTGGTGGAGTTGTGGATATTGAGGAAGGTTGTCAAAGGATATAGCAGGATATAATTCCTGGGAAAAGTTTGGCAGAGAAATGGAAGATGGAGTTTTATCCAGACATGTGTAAGCTGATGCATTTTGGGAAGTCAAATGCAAGAGGAAAGTGTACAGTAAATGGCAGAAAACCCTTAGAAGCATTGAGATATAGAGAGATCTTGGGATTCAAGTCCAGAGCTCCCTCAAAATGACAACACACATTAACAAGGTGCTAAGAAAGGTTTATGATGTGCTCACCTCCATCTGTCGAATATAAAAGTCAGCAAATCACTTCGTAGCTGTATAAAACGCTAGTTCAGCCATATTTGGAGTATTGTGCGCAGTTCTGGCTGACACACCACAGGAAAGATGTGGAGACTTTGGACAGGGAGCAAAAAAGGTTGACCGGAATGTTACCTGGATTGCAGTCCATTAGCTATAAGGTGAAGTTGGAAAAGCTTGAATTGTTTTCACTAGACAGTCAAGAGGTTGAGGGGTGGCCTGGTAGAAGTACATAAAATTATCAGAGGCATGGACAGGGGAGATAGTCGGAGTCTTTTCTCTCAGGGTGGAAATGTCAAGTATTAGGGGAGATAGTAGGAACTGCAGATGCTGGAGAATCTGAGATAACAAGGTATAGAGCTGGATGACCACAGCAGGCCAAGCAGCATCAGAGGAGCAGGAAGGCTGACGTTTCAGGCCTAGACCCTTCTTCAGAAATCTTCAGAAAGTACTAGAGGACATAGGTTTACGTTGAGGGGGTAAAGTTTAAAGATTTGCATGGCAAGTTTTTCATGCATAGGTGCCTGTAACATGCTGTCAAGGGGATGTGGTAGGAGTGGATAGGATAGCAACATTTAAAAGGCATTTAGAACATACAGAGGAACAGGCAGACAATACAGGCATTAGGTCATGTGCAGGCAGATGGGATTATTTTAGAATGTCATCATGCACAGTGCAGACATGGTGGGCTGATGGGCCCAATCCTGTGGTGTATTGTTCTCTGTTCAAAACATAGACAGTCAATATGATCTTACAGGAGGATTTCACTAGCCTGACGGGTGGGAGAAGATTTTTCTTAATCTTTAACAGTATTATTCAATATCTTTTTGCAGGTGCAAGAAGACGCACTACCACCTCTGCAAGAAAGCAATGTGTATCAGGTGGCACATGTAAGTGATAAACATAACAGAAGGACTAATTACATTGTTGGATCAAATATGTTCTTTAAGCTTGAAGATCCTCACACCCCAATGGAGTAAAGCTACTAATCAAACTCTGTTGTGAAGTACCTGATGAGCAATATAATTAACTGACACATAATCACTGAATGGATTAAATAGGTGATAACACAAACTAATTTGTTGGTTGATACGAATTAATAAAAACACAGTGGACCCTTATCATCTTCTCCCTGAAAGAAGTTCCCTTTCCATTTGACACGCTGAGATTTACGAGCAAGTTCCCTGCATAGGAAATTGTGGCTATCGCAGCAGGAAAACATTCAAAATTCCAACTTAATCATCCTCAATGGAGAAATGGATAGATTTCTGCATATTATATCTGAGCTCTTAATTTTTGTTTTTGAAAATATCTTAACGTGACATGGCACAAAACACTTAACTTTGATACAAATGCTCATTAGATCTGGATAATACCAAAAAGTAGCCAGGACATTCATTGTGGCCATTTGCTTCAGATGCTAGTGTTTGAAGAGGATAGGCGGCTCTTGGAACATCAAAAGCAGAGAATAAAATTGCCCGCAACAGTTAACTTCTGCATTCCAAGAAAAAGGACACAGGTTTTAGTACAAATGGTGTCAGGCATACAAACAAAGAAAATAATTAACAACAAGGAAAATTGAGGAAAATAATTATGCTATCAAGATATTACTTAATTGGGAGTCAGTATTGGTCAATATGTGCAAGACAGAAAGGTAATTTGGAATTGATGTGAGTCAGAATATCGGTAGCTCAGTTTTTTTGTTTACTCCTGCACATTGCCAACTGCCAAATATCTATTGCCAAAGGTGTAAAAATTAGGAAGCCAGTTGGGGTTGCGTTAGAATAGTCAGGTCTAGAGGTAACAAAAACCAAAATAGGTAAAGGATTTGGCAGCAGATCAACTGAGGCGGGGGGGGAGAGAGTGACATTATGGAGATGGAAAATCGTGGGATCCGTGCTCACATGGAAATATGTTGGAATTCTCAACTGAAAATGTGCACCAAGTTGCAAGCAGACAGTTGGCAGGGGATTTTTTGAAAATTCCTTAAAGGGAAATGGGCATCGTTGGCTGGACCAGGATTTATTACCCATCGTTAGTTGCCTTTGAGAATGTCATGGTGAGCTGCTGTCTTGCTAACTGATGTCACTGCACCTGATCTGTAGCTTTGACAGTTCCAGAACTTCAGGTGCAGACCCAGGTTCCTTTTAAATGATTGAAAGTTTCTGCAGCAAATTTTAGACACCCCTCTGTGTGAAAAGATTTTTCCTCAGACCCCTTCTAATCCTTTTACCAAGCAAATTAAACCTGTCCGCCCTCTCCACTCCCCAACAGTTTCTGTTTCTGAAATATTTTTTGAAGTTTCCTCTATGTAGAATCTTAGCAATTATGCCTTTCCTGTAAGCTGATGACCGGAATTGTACCCAGTCCAGATGTGGCCAAACCAGTGTCTTGTATAATTCCAGCATTACATCCCTGCTATTTATTCCATACTTCTTCCAACATGTCATCTTTACCACCTCTTTTTTAACCTGTCCTGCTACCATTAGGAACCTACGGACACATTCTCCAATGTCTCTCACTGCAGCTACTTGCTTCAATAACATCCCAATTATTGAGTATTCCTTTTCTTTTGTCTCCCCCAAATGTGAAACATCATACTTCTCTGGCTGGAATTCCAGTTGCCACTTTTTCACGCAATGAACCAAACCATTGATACTATCCAGCAGCGGATGGCAATTCTCTACATTATCAACTACCTGGAAAATTCTTGGGTCATTTGCAAATTTCCAATCATGCCCCTACGTCCAACTCAGTACACTCTTTCTGCTTTCTCTCCTAACTCCTTGATCCTTTCAGCCCCAAGAAGTATAATTAAATCATTCTTGAAAACTTTCAATGTTTTAGCCTCAACCGTTTTCTGTGAAAGAGAATTCCACAGACTCGTCACTCTCTGGGGGAAGAAATTTCTCCTCATCGTGGTCCTAAATGGCCTGCCCAATATCCTTAAACTGTGACCTCGCTCTCTACCCCTCACCCATCATTGACTCTGGTCATTTGTAACATTCTTCCTGCATTTATCATCCTCAATCCTTCGCAGATATTCACTGATGATTGCATAATGTTCAGCACCGTTCAACTCCTCAGATATTGAAGCATTCCATGTGCACGTACAGCAAGACCTGGACAATATCTGGGTTTTGGCTGATAATGGCAAGTAACATTCACAACACACAAGTGCCAGGCAACACGCATCTCTAACAAGAAAGATTCTAACCACTGCTCCTTGACATTGTATGGCATTACCGTCATTGAATCCCCCTCTATTCACGTCTTAGGGGTTACCATTGTCAAGGAACTGAACTGGACAAGCCATATAAATATTGAAGCTACAAGAGTAGGTCAGAGGCTAAGAAATACCACAGAGAGGAACTTATCTCCCAAATCCCCATGCCTGTCCACCAGAAACAAGCCAGGAGTGTGATGGAATACTCCCCACTTGCCTAGATGGGTGCAGCCCCAACAGCACTCAAGAAGCTTGACACCATCCAGGACAAAGCAGCCATTTGATTGGCACCACATCCACAAGCATCCACTCCCTCCACCACCGACGCTCAGTAGCAGCAGTGTGTACGATCTACAAGATGCACTGCAGAAATTCACCAAAGGTCCTCGGACAGCACCTTCCAAACCAGAAGGGGTGGTACTGTGGCTCAGTGGTTAGCACTACTGCCTCACAGCACCAGGGACCCAGGTTCAAATCCAGCCTCGGGTGACTGTCTGTGTGGAGTTTGCACATTCTCCCTGTGTCTCCATGGATTTCCTCCGGGTGCTCTAGTTTCCTCCCACAGTCCAAAGATGTGCAGGCTAGGTGGGTTGGCCATGCTAAATTGACCATAGTGCCCAGGGATGTTTAGGTTATGTGTAAAGCACAGGTTCCTTTATTAGGTTGTAAAGAAGGTGTCTGGTGTGTTGGCTTTCGTTGGCAGGGGAATTGAGTTTAAGAGCCATGAGGTTATGCTGCAGCTCTATAAAACCCTGGTTAGACCACACTTGGAATATTGTGTTCAGGTCTGGTCACCTCATTACAGGAAAGATGTGGAAGCTTTAGAGAGGATGCAGAGGAGATTTACCAGGATGCTGTCTGGACTGGACAGCAGGTCTTATGAGAAAAAGTTGAGGGAGCTAGGGCTTTTTTCATTGAAGCGAAGAAGGATGCAAGGTGACTTGATAGAGGTGTTCAAAATGATGAAAGGCATAGATAGAGTGGATAGTCAGAGACTTTTTCCCAGGGTGGAAATGACTATTACGAGGGGATATAATTTTAAGGTGATTGGAGGAAGGTATAGGGGAGATGTCAGAGGTAGGTTCTTCACACAGAGAGTGGTGGGTGTGTGGAATGCGCTGCTGGCCGTGGTAGTGGAGTCAGATACTTTAGAGACTTGTAAGCGACTCTTGGGTAGGCACATGGAGGATAGTAAAATGTAGGGTATGCAGGGTAGTTTGACCTTAGTAGGATAATTGGTCAGCACAACATTGTGGGCTGAAGGGCCTGTACTGTGCTGTACTGTTCTATCTTCTATGTTCTATGTTCTATGTGGATTAGACAAGGGAACCATACGGGCAAGGGAATGGTTCTGGGGGGGATGCTCTTCGGAGGAGTGGTATGGACTTGTTGGGCCAAATGGCCTGTTTCCACACAGCAGGGATTCTATGAAACCCATGACCACTTTGATCTCGAAGAACAAGGGCATCAGATGCATGGGAAGGATTTGCCTGCAAATTCTCTTCCAAGCCACTCACCATTTTTACTTGGAAATATATCACCATTCCTTCACTGTCGGTGAGTCAAAATCCTGAATTGTCTGCCTGATGGCATGGTGGGTCTATCTGTACCAAATGGACCACAGCATTTCAAGAAGGAAGCTCACCAACACCTTCTCAAAGGCAGTTAATATTGGGTAATATTGGGATGTACTCACTAGATGACCAAACTGATCTTACATTCCACAGCTTTAAAAACCATTCACTACAACTAGAATAGTGGATAATTAATCTTGCATCACAATATTGACCAAGCTCTCTAAAGCTCTGCATTTTGCTGCCTTCAAATGTTTTTCAAAGAACTACATAATCTCGATGCCGTTATAAACAGCAAGTTAAACACTGTTCCACCATTATACCTGCATTCAAATTTTTATGCAAAACTCCTGCTGAATTGCCTGTCAGGCATTGGAGTAATGGTAAGACCATTGGACTAATTAATCCAGAACCTCAAGCTAATGTTCTAGGTACAGGGTTGATATCCCAACACAGCAGATGGTGAAATTTGAATTTGATTTAAAATTTAGAATTAAAACCTCTGTGTAACAATGACCATGTGACCACTATCATTGCCACTAAAAAAAAATTCGTTCATTAGTGTCCTTTCAGAAAGAAAATCTGCTGTTGTTACTTGTCTGGCTACAAGTAAGTCGATGTCCATAGTGATGTGGTTTGCACTTAAGGGATGGCTAAAGCATGCTGGTCTAGCCAGTGATGCCTCCATCCCATGAATGAATAAGAACAATGCCAAGAACCATACCATCAAAATGCTTGCCCTCAGTCTTCCATAGTAATTACTGTGTTGTTTCATATTAACAGCACGCGCTTTTACCAGGTACTATGAATTCTGAAGTGGAACATGAACCCTGTAGTGGCCAGCACAAACTACCCAGTATTGGAATGCAATACGAGTCATTAATCATCACGAACACTTCCTAAAGATAGTCTCTGAGAGCCGCTACGGAATTTAGGAGAAGTTTCTTCACTCGAAGAGTGATCACACCACGAGAAGTCGTTGATAAAACTGAAGCTTTTAGAAGGAAGCTGATAAACTTATGAGGGAGAAAAAATGGAAAGCTATTCTGAAAGGGTTAGATGAAGTCAGCTGAGGAGAGGTTTAGGTGTAGCTAGAATACTGGCAAAGTAGTTGTACTGAGTGGCCTATTTCTGGGATGTAAATTCTAAATAATATGTAATAATATGGAAAGGTATTGGACAAAGTTAAAAATCAGGCTGTCCATTCACAGTTTGCTCAAAAATCTTTTCTGTCTAAATTCTAGTGGTGTCATGTGGACTGAACTCAGTACAATTCTTTATAATATGGAGCTGGGTACTAAAGGAAAAAGAAAATTCACACTTATGAGGCAGTGAGCATCATCTTAGGCAAAGGCTAAATCCGGCACCCTGTTGGGCCAAAAGTGAAAGGGCTTAATTTTTAAAGAGGGTTTTATTCTAAATTTAAACTGGTGTAACCCATCTGAAAGTGTTCTGGCTATTACTGGATAACGAAAACAAAAAGGTCTTCTCCAAAAAATGTTAATTGAAAATGCCAGCAAGTCAGTCCTGTCAATAACTTTATATGGTGTAGAGCTGGATGAACAC
>JAHRHZ010000033.1:3443475-3469827 GCA_024137785.1 Ginglymostoma cirratum
CTGACGTTTCGGGCCTAGACCGGCTTAAGCCCGAAACGTCAGCCTTCCTGCTCCTTTGATGCTGCTTGGCCTGCCGTGTTCATCCAGCTCTACACCATGTTATCTCAGATTCTCCAGCATCTGCAGTTCCTACTATCTCTCTCAATAACTTTATATGTTTCATTTGATCTGAGAACTTTAACTTCTGTTTACAGTTGGAAAGTCATCAGTAAATGAAGCATCTGCTAGAAAAAGTAAGTGCTCAGTATTGGTCCTGAAATCTTTAGCACATAAGGAAACCATTTGGGCTATCGTGTCTCTGCCAGATATTTTAAACAGCCAGTTTAAATCAATCATGCTCCCCTGCTCTTTCCCACAACCCTGTATTACTTTGCTCTTCACGTATGTGTACAGTTCTCTTTTGAAAGTTACTACTGAATGTGCTCTTACCATTTTTTTTAGGTGCATCCGGATCCTTATTTACTGTGAAAGGAAAACATATTTTCTTTGGTCAATTATTTTAATCTCTCCATCCTCTATCCGCCTCCCCCTCTCTCCCTATTTATTTCAGAACCCTCTTCCCCTCCCCCATTTCTGATGAAGGGTTTAGGCCCGAAACGTCAAGTTTTCCTGCTCCTATGATGCTGCTTGACCTGCTGTGTTCATCCAGCCCCATGCTTGTTATCTCGGATTCTCCAGCATCTGCAGTACCTTTTATCTCTCATTTTAATCTCTGTCTTTAGTTTACAGTCCTGTAGCCAGTGGGAATTACACAATTAAACCCTTCCTTTATTGGGTGGGTATCTTGTTGAAGAATTGATTAGATCCTGAAACCAGAACAGTTGATCATCCAGAAGACCACTGCTGTCAATGTAACATGTTCAAATCAAGATATCATGCAAAAACCATAATAGTGCCTAAACAGGTCAGGTCGGCAACAGCTTACCTCATAGTCATAGCCACAGAGCCATACAACATGGAAACAGACCCTTCAGTCCAACTCATCCGTGCTGACCAGACATCCCAAACTGACCTAGTGCCATCTGCCAACACTTGGCCCATATCCGTCTAAACAATTCATCTTCATATACCCTCCCAGGTACCTTTTTTAAATGTTGTAATTGTACTAGGCTCCACTACATCCCCTGGCAGCTCATCCCATACTCCGTGTGAAAAATGTACTCCTCAGATTCTTTTTAAACCTTTCTCTCTCACTTTAAACCTATGTCCTCTCATTTTGGACTCCCTTACCCTGGTAGAAAAAATCCTTGGTTATTCACCCTATCCATGCCCATCACGATTTTATGAACTTATATAAGGTCACCCTTCAGTCTCTGGCTCTCCAGGGAAAATAGCTCCAGCCTCTCTGTAGAGATCAAACTCTCCAGTCCTGGCAACTTCTTTATAAAGCTTTTCTGCATCGTCTCAAGCTTAACAACATCCTTCTTATAAAAGGATGACCAGAAATGTACGCAGAGTTCTAAAAGTAGCATAACTAATGTCCTGTACAGCCACAAGATGACCTCCCAACTCCTATACTCAATGTGTTGGCCAACGAAGGCAAGTGTACCAAAATGCCTTCTTCGCCACCCTGTCTACCTGAATCCCCAGAAACTATGCACCCACACCCCTAGATCTCTTTGTTCAGCAATACTTCCCAGGACGATACCAGTAAGTGTATAAGTCCTGCCCTCATTTGCGCTAACACAATGCAAGATCTCATATTAATCTAAATTAGACTTTATGACTCCTCAGCCCATTGGCTCGTCTGATCAAGGTCTCATTGCACTCTGAGATAATCTTCTTCACTGTCCACTACATCGGTTCTTTGGTGTCATCTGAAAACTTGCTAACCATACCTCTGATATTTACGATGACAAAAAGCAGAGGACCCAGCCCTGATCCTCGTGGCACACCATTGGCCACAGGCATCCATTCCAAAGAACAAAGCTTTCACCACCACCCTCTGTCTCCTATCTTCAAGCCAATTTTGTATCCAATTGGCTCACTCCAGCTGGATCCTATGTGATCTAACTTACTAGCCAGTAATCTTGTCGAACGTTTTGCTGAGGTCCATATAGACAAAGTCTACCAATCTGCCTTCATCAAACTTCTTTGCCACTTCTTCACAAAATTCAATCAAATTAGTGAGACATAATTTCCCATGCACAAAGCCATGCTAACTATCCCCAATCAGTCCTTGGCTTTCCAAATGTATGTAAATCATGTCCCTCAGAATCCCCGCCAACATCTTACCCACAACTAACATCGAGTTCACTGGTCTACAGTTCCTTGGCTTTTCCTTATACCCGTTCTTAACTAATGCACTGCATCAGTCAACCTCCCATCTTCCGGCACCTCACTCTTGGCTACTACTGATACAAGTATCTCAGCAATGGGCCCAGCAACCTCTTCCCTCACTCCCTACAAAGACCCAGGGAATACCTGATCAAGTCCCAGGGATTTACTTACCTTTTTTATGCATTTTAAGACCTCTGGCATCTTCTCCTCTGTAATATGAACACTTTTCAAGATAACACTATTTATTTCCCCAAGTTTTCTAGCTTCCATATCCTTCTGCACGGTAAGTACTGATGCAAAATATTCACTTAGTATCACACCCATCTCCTGTGTTTCCACAGGAAATTGATGGCCAAGTTGATCTTTAAGAGGACCTATTCTCTCCCTAGTTGCTCTTTTGCCCTTAATGTATTCATAGAAATTCTTTGGATTCTCCTTCACTCTATTTTGTCAAAGCTATTTCATGTCCCCTTTTTGCCCTTCTGACTTCCGTCTTAAATACACTTCTACTGCCCTATTTTTTTTTTGGGATTCACTTGATCCCTGCTGACTATATCTGATATATGTCTCCTTCTTTTTCTTGACCAGAGCCTCAATATCTCTCATCATTCAGCATTCCCTACACCTACCAGCCTTGCCCTTCAAACTAACAGGAACATACTGTCTCTGAAATAACAAGCATGGGGCTGGATGAACACAGCAGGTCAAGCAGCATCATAGGAGCAGAAAAACTTGACGTTTCGGGCCGAGACCCTTCATCAGAAATGGGGGAGGGGAAGAGGGTTCTGAAATAAATAGGGAGAGAGGGGGAGGCGGATAGAGGATGGATAGAGGAGACGATAGGTGGAGAGGAGGCAGACAAATCAAAGAGGCGGGGTGGAGCCAGTAAAGGTGAGTGTAGGTAGAGGGGTAGGGAGGAGATAGGTCAGTCCAGGGAGGACGGACAGGTCAAGGGGGCGGGATGATGTTAGTAGATAGGAGATGGGGGTGTGGCTTGAGGTGAGAGGAAAAACAGGTTAGGGAGGTGGAGATGAGCTGGGCTGGTTTTGGGATGCGGTTGGGGGAGGGGAGATTTTGAAGCTTGTGAAATCCACATTGATGCCATTGGGGGCATTGGCTGCAGGGTTCCCAGGCTGAATATGATTTGCTGTTCCTGCAGCCTTCGGGTGGCATCACTGTGGAATTGCAGGAGGCCCAGGATGGACATGTCATCTGAGGAATGGGAGGGGGAGTTGAAATGGTTCGCGACTGGGAGGTGCAGTTGTTTGTTGCGAACTGAGTGCAGGTGTTCTGCAAAGTGGTCCCCAAGCCTCCGCTTGGTTTCCCTGATGTAGAGGAAGCCACAACAGATACAGCGGATGCAGTATACCACATTGGCAGATGTGCAGGTGAACCTCTGCCTGATGTGGAAAGTCTTCTTGGGGCCTGGGATTGGGGTGAGGGAGGAGATGTGGGGGCAGGTGTAGCACTTCCTGCGGTTACAGGGAAAAGTGCCGGGTGTGGTGGGGCTGGAGGCGAGTGTGGAGCGGACAAGGGAGTCGCGGAGGGAGTGGTCCCTCCGGAAGGCAGATAAGGGTGGGGAAGGAAAAATGTCTTTGGTGGTGGGGTCTGATTGCAGATGGCGGAAGTGTCGGAGGATGATGCGTTGGATCCGGAGGTTGGTGGGGTGGTATGTGAGGACGAGGGGGATTCTTTTTTCGTTATTATTGCAGGGACAGGGTGTGAGGGATGAGTTACGGGAAATGCGGGAGACACGGTCGAGGGCGTTCTTGACCACTGTTGGGGGGAGGTTGCGGTCCTTGAAGAATGAGGACATTTGAGATGTGTGGGATTAGAATGTCTCATCCTGGGAGCAGATGCGGCGGAGGCGAAGGAATTGGGAATAGGGGATGGCATTTTTGCAGGAAGGTGGGTGGGAGGAGGTGTATTCCAGGTAGCTGTGGGAGTCGATGGGCTTGAAATGGATATCGGTTTTTAGGTGGTTACCCGAGATGGAGACAGAGAGGTCCAAGAAGGAGAGAGAAGTGTTGGAGATGGTCCAGGTGAACTTCAGGTTGGGGTGGAAGGTGTTGGTGAATTGGATGAACTGTTCGAGCTCCTCGTGGGAGCACAAGGCGGCGCCGATGCAGTCATCAATGTAACAGAGGAAGAGGTGGGGTTTAGGGCCAGTGTAGGTACGGAAGAGGGATTGTTCCACGTAACCTACAAAGAGGCAGGCATAGCTTGGGCCCATGCGGGTACCCATGACCACCCCCTTTGTCTCTGATACTGTCTCTGAACTCTGATTATCTTATTCTTAAAGGCCTTCCGCTTCCCAACTGCGCCTTTACCTGTGAGTAGCCATGCCCAATCAACTTTTGAAAGCTCCTGTCTAATACCATCAAAATTGCCCTTACTCTAATATAGAAATTTAACTTTATAACTATTTTAAAACTAACAGAATTATGATCACTTGCCCCAAAGTGCTCCCCCAATGACACCTTAGTCACTTGCCCTGCCTTATTTCCCACAGAAGGTCAAGTATTGCTTCTTAGGAACATTCATATATTGAATAAGAAAGTTTTCTTGTTCATACATAACAAAATCCTCCCCATTCAAGCCCTTAACACTATGACAGTCCAAGTCTATGTTTGAAAAATTGGTATCCCCTACCACTACAACCCTATTTTCTTACAGATATCTGAGATAGAACATAGAACATAGAACATAGGACAGTACAGGCCCTTCGGCCCACAATGTTGTGCCAACCTATTATCCTATTAAGATCAATCTACCCTGCATTTTACTATCCTCCATGTGCCTATCCAAGAGTCGCTTGAAAGTCTCTAAAGCATCTGACTCCACTACCACGGCCGGCAGCACATTCCACACGCCCACCACTCTCTGTGTGAAGAACCTACCTCTGACATCTCCCCTATACCTTCCTCCAATCACCTTAAAATTATGCCCCCTCATAATAGTCATTTCTGCCCTGGGAAAAAGTCTCTGACTATCCACTCTATCTGTGCCTCTCATCATCTTGTACACCTCTATCAAGTCACCTCTCATCCTTCTTCGCTCCAAAGAGAAAAGCCCTAGCTCTCTCAACCTTTTCTCATAAGACCTGCCCTCCAGTCCAGGCAGCATCCTGGTAAATCTCCTCTGCACCCTCTCTAAAGCTTCCACATCTTTCCTATATTGAGGTGACCAGAACTGAACACGATATTCCAAGTGTGGTCTAACCAGGGTTTTATAGAGCTACAGCATAACCTCACGGCTCTTAAATTCAATTCCCCTGCCAATGAAAGACAACACACCATATGCCTTTGTAACAACCCTATCAACGGGTAGCAACTGTGAGGGATCTATGGACATGGACCCCAAGATCCCTCTGTTCCTCCACACTGCCGAGAATCCTGTCATTATCCCTGTATTCTGCATTCAAATTCAACCTTCCAAAATGAATCACTTCACACTTTTCTGGGTTGAATTCCATCTGCCACTTCTTTATCCAGCTCTGCATCCTGTCAATGTCCCATTGCAACCAACAACAGCCCTCCACGCTGTCCACAACTCCACCAACCTTCATATCATCGACAAACTTACTAACCCATCCTTCCACTTCCTCATCCAAGTCATCTATAAAGATCACAAAGAGCAGAGGTCCCAGAACAGATCCCTATGGAACACCACTGATCACCGAGCTCCAGGCTGAATACTTTCCACCTACTACCGCCCTCATTCTTCTATTGAACAGCCAGTTTTGTATCCAGACAGCCAAATTTCCCTGAATTCCATACTTCCTAACTTTCTGAATGAGCCTACAATGTGGAACCTTATCAAATGCCTTGCTAAAATCTCCTGACATATTTGCTTCTTAATTTCGTGCTAACTATTGGGGGAGTCTAGAGTACAATTCCAACAAGGTGAGATTTCCTTTCTTATTTTTAAGTTTCACCTATATAACTTCACTCTCAAGAATATCTTCCATAAGTTCAGCCATAATGTTCTCCCTAACCAAAAACACCACTCCCTGTCCTGTCCTGCCTCCCTTTCTGTCCTTCCTATAGTATCCATACACTGGAACATTAAGCCGCTAGACCTGTCCATCCCTGAGCCACGTTTCTTCAAAGCTATGATATTCCCAGTTCCATGTTCCCAATCACGCCCTAAGTCCATCTGCCTTACTAGTCAGGCCTCTTGGATTGTAGTAAATGCAGTTTAATTTATCAGTCTTGCCCCCTAAGTAATTTAAAGCCTCCCAAGTAGCACTAACAAATTTCCCCGCAAGCATATTGGTCTGGTTCCACTTCAGGTGAGACCCATTCCTCTTAACTATGTCATTTCTACTCCTGGAGAGATCCCAATGGTCCAAAAATGTGAATCCTTGCCCCCGCCCCGCCGCACCAGATCTTCAGCCGTGCATTCATCTGCTGTATTGTCTATTTCTACTCTCACTAGCACATGGCACCAGTAGTAGTCCAGATATTACTACCTTCAAGGACCTACTTTCTAACTTGCTGCCTCATTTCCTATATTCCTTCTGCAGAACCTTATCCTTTTTCCCTATCTATGTCATTGGTACCAATGTGCACAATGACCTCTTGCTGGTCACTGTCCACCTTTAAGAATATTCTGCACCTTCTCCCAGACATTCTTGACTGTGGTACCAGGGAGGAAACACACTATCCTGATGTCTTGCTGACAGCCACAGAAATGTCCAGCAGTGCCCCAGAACCGAGTGTTCAGAGGCAGCACGGTGGCTCAATGGTCAGCACTGCTGCCTCACAGCACTAGGGTCCCGGGTTTGATTCCACCCTTGGGTGACTATCTGTGTGGAGTTTGCACATTCTCCCTGTGCCTGCATGGGTTTCCTCCAGGCACTCTGGTTTCCTCCCACAGTCCAAAGATCTGCAGGTTAGGTGGATTGGTCGTGCTAAATTGCCTGTAGTGTCTAGGGTGGGAAATGCAGGTAGGGGGTAGTTCTGGGTGGGATCCTCTTTGGAGGGTTGGTGTGGACTCGATGGGCCTGTTTCCACACTGTAGGGATTCTATGATTCTAAACAATCAATCATTTGGAACCTGATCTATCCCACCATTACAGTAGACCCACTCATGGTACCAGAAACCTAGCTGTCAGTACCATACACTTCTGAGAGGCATCCACCCCTACAGTATCTGAAATGGTATACCTGTTTGAGATGGAAATAGCCACAGGAGACTCCTGCATTACCCGACTGCCTCTCCTACCATTCATTGTGGTCAACTTGTGCCTGACTGAATCATAAGCGGGCCTACTGCAAGATTGGTGTGCCCTAAGGTATTTGGTGCCTATTTCCAGCCAACTTTCAATTCTTAGACAATTAAAGCTAATAGGATAAGATGTCATGTGAAATGCAATATTCAGCTGTTACATAGAAGGAACTGTTCAACTTTGGTAGGAAGAATAGAGACATAGACTAATTTCTAAATGTGGAAAGGCTTAGGAAATCTGAATAACAAAGGGACTTAGAAGTCCTTGTTCATGATTCTCTTAAGATTAACATGTAGGTTCATTTGGCAGCTAGGAAGGCAAATGCAATGTTAGCATTCATTTTGAGACGGCCAGAATACAAAAGCAGGAACATACTTCCGAGGCTGTATAAAGCTCTTGTCAGATCGCATTTTGAACGTTGTGTCCAGTTTTGGGCCCTGTACCTAAGGAAGGATATTTTGGCTTTAGAGGGGATCTAGAGGAGGTTTCCTAGCACAATCCTAAGAATGAAGGGCTTGTCATATGAGGAGCACTTGAGGATTCTGGGTCTATACTTGATGGTGTTTAGAAGAGGGGAATTTGATTTAAACTTACAGAATACTGAACATCCTGGGTAGCGGGACATGCAGAAGAAGATTCCACTAGTAGCCGAGACTAGAACCCAATGGCACACCCTCAGAGTAAAGGGATGACCCAAGAGGAATTTCTTGAACCAGAGTGTGGTGAATTTGTGGGACCCATTGTCACAGAGGGCTGTGGAGGCCAAGTCATTGAGGGTATCTAAGACAGAAATATGCTCTTGTTGACTAAGAGGATCAAGGGTTATGGGGAGAAGGCAGGAAAATGGGGTTGAGAATCATATTGGCCTTAAACAGATGGTAGCGCAGACTAAATGGGGTGGATGATCTAATTCTGCTTCCACATCGTATGGCCATATAGAACTGCAAGGTAAAAGTTTGATTTCTTGTGTTACCTACCAACAGAGGGTTTGAAAGAAGAAGAACAGCTTCTCAAAAAACGTAAGTTCCAGAGTAAAAAGAAAGTCGATGTGAAAAGCTGTAGATATTTTTAGCCAACCTGTTCGGACATGTTGTAATACACATCTGAAGCAATCAGTCCAGGTCAAAAACTCTTAATTGAGAGACCACTGGGAGAAAGACACCACTGAAATTCAAATTAGAAGACACACAGTTTGACTCACTAAGCAATGGCCACATGCACCATCTGAAACCTTAAATGTTGGTTTGTTCATAGACATTTTTGCTTAAGGGCATTTAGTTCTACTCAAAGTTATATACAAAGATCCAAAATGAATTAAATGCCTTCTTAAGTGCAGTCTTAATGCCAGTCTTTCAGACAAATTGGTATTATTAACACCATCGTCTAACCACTTGAACTAACTAACTAAATTCTGCTCCGGTGGGATCTTGACACAATAGCCTCGGCCTGTGAATTACCAGTTCAGTAAAATTATCACAATGTCACCATCAATCAAAGGTTAGAAAATGATGAGAACTCCAAGGAGCACACAGTCTCTACACTAAATAACTGTATCGAAGAGGAATGAGCCTACTTTTGGACAGAAGACAAATGAATGTATAATTCCTCAGTGAAAATTCAAAGGTGAACTATATCATGTATTTTAATTACCAATGAGGATGAATGGATATTTAAATAATGTTTTATATTCCAATTCAATTAACCATTGTCCCTTCATTCTCACGCCAAGGCAGAATTTTGTTGATCTTGTGGAGTTTGGAGCAATTGGTACAAAAACGGTGGGAGAACCCACTGGATTCATACACAATGTCTTCCACTTGCCAGCCAAATTTTCACTGGCCTTATGGGAGAGCAAGCAATATTGGCAACAATGTCTGTGTCCACCCACTTCTGCTTGATTGGCCATAATCCATAGCAAAATGTAGTCATCAATGACCACAGCGATACAACTGTAAAGGCTAATGGTGAGGTTTGGCTCTCCTGGCCATTGCTTCACCCATTCTCCACCTGCTCCAAATTCAAAATGGTTTTGTGACAGACTGGCCTGCTGCCAGCTCCCAGTTCCATCACTTTCTCTCTCAGAACTCCACCTTCTGGGTAACTCCACCCTTTAGCACAAAGAACATGGTTCTCTTTCGATGATCATTGGAGACAGTCACATATTCTCCCAGCCCAGCTATGCTCATCAGACCTCACCACTTAAAATGGGCATTACTATGCCATTTGGAGGCCTTCAAGAGTTATAAGTGCTTGACAATGGAGATAGTGCTTTAAACTAACGTGGTCCTTTGCCGTGAGGCAACTCTGTGACTCATTGTAGGCCTTGCCGAGACTTTCTTCAAGGGTCATTCACCTTGCTGCCTTGCACCTCACTTAAAACATTAAAAGCTGCTACTTTGCTGTCAGTCATGTCACTCATCTTGGTACTCCTCACCTTCAGTCATTAAAACACTTTTGACACTGAATTCATGTTTGCACATCCACTTGGCAGCTGTTTCCCTTGTTCAGCCAATTCCATGCAGGATTTCTTTGTGAGGCTTAGTGGTCTCTTCCTTTCTTCCTAGGAACGGGACAGGTACCTTATCATTGCAACCATTCCTCCTCAGTTTCTCTTATGCTGCATCTTTGCTCTCGCTGCCCTATGCGCTCAACACACCTCAAAAATTGCAGCTTGAATTTCCCTGCTGGCATTATCTCTTACACACCACCCAATATTGACTTTGTAAATGGAATGCTCATTCAACCCAGAGTACTAAATCTCTATGGAAGTTCCAATTGACCCACAAATGAGCCTCGTATCAAGTGTTTGAGTCCATCAATAAAATCCAGGATATATTTTCATATATTAAGCAGATGTTATAAAGGACTCTACTGGATTGTAATGAATTCAATTTCCATATTTTAAGCTGCCATTTGTATGATGTATCCTGAAACACCACTTGATAATTAGAAGTTATTAAAAGAACTTCACCAAAGAGGAATGTTTTACTGTATGAATTGCTGTTTTGTGGACTTGTATGATACATTTACGGTTTTCTTTCTTTTTGTAACAACTCTTCAAGTTAGTGTGTTTCATTTAAATATATCTATTTTGTTAACAGTTACAGTAAAGCAGAAACAAGTTGTTGATATTGAAATGCGTAAGTATTAAAGCACAGAAAAGCTAGATATGAATGACGTGACCAATTCTTTGATTTGTATCATACCAGTTATTTCATTACTACTCTAAAAGGGTCTGGTGACATTCCATCATTTTATGGCCCAGCACTTTCAGCTAAAGTAACTTTATCAGTAAGATCCTGTATCATTGCCTAGCAAAAATTCAGCTCAGTTCTGAAAGCCCAGTTGACCCACTTTGACAGAGAGTTTAGAAAAGCAAATTATTATTTAACTGGAGAGAAATTCCATTATTATAGTGCAGCACAGAGAGATCTGGGTATCAAGATAAAAATGTTAATATGGAGGTGCAGCAAGTAACTAGAAAGGCATTAGAATTTTAGCCTTTATTGGAAGGGGAGTACCAAACATAGTTTTAGTATTGGGTGATTCCAGGGAGAAAGGAGTTGCTTTATGAGGGAATGTCGATTGGTTGGGTCCAAACCCATTGAAGTTTAAAGGAATGAGATCTTATTGAAATATGTGAGATACTAAGGGTACTTGACATGGTAGAAACTAAGAGAATGGGCTGCATTTTATGGTCACCTGCCAGTATGTGTGAAGGCAAGGGGG
This sequence comes from Ginglymostoma cirratum, assembly GCA_024137785.1. Taxonomy (NCBI): domain Eukaryota; kingdom Metazoa; phylum Chordata; class Chondrichthyes; order Orectolobiformes; family Ginglymostomatidae; genus Ginglymostoma; species Ginglymostoma cirratum. Next base: position 3,454,718 of record JAHRHZ010000033.1, read on the forward strand.
AGGGGCATTCATAAAATGACCTTCTTGTTGCCTTCACCCTGCTCCCAACTTGTATTCTGTTTTACAGTGGATAGGCTAAATGTCAGTCTATCTTCCTGACCTAGGGCCTAATGTGGCCCTTACGCAGCCAATAAATGGTCCCATTAGTGTCAATGGATGTGGAGTTGGAAAAGCACAGTGGGTCGGACAGCATCAGGGGAGCAGGCAAGTCAGCATTTCAGGCCCATCGACTTTCCTGCTCCTCTGATGCTGTCCAACTGAGTCCTGATGAAGGGTTTCAGCCAAAACATTGACTTTTCTGCTCCTCGGATGCTGTCTGCTCTGCTGTACTTTTCCAGCTCCACGTTTATTGACTCTAGCTTCCAGCATCTGCAGTCCTCACTGTCTCCAATAGTCCCATTAGTGCCTAACTTCAAATTTATTGCCATTGTACCCATGGCAGGGAGATTGTGCCAGTCGTACAGACTCGCAATTGTCACTGCATAGGTTTACGTTGGGCAAGAGGATCAGTGAACCTCCTTTGTGGTCTCTTGTGTCCATCAAATACATCATTTCCATTTGTTACTCTGTAACGCTCCACACTGAGCCACTCAAACCGTGACCCCCACCTTCTCAGCCCTAATTTGGATCTGTGAACCAGGGGCCACGTATATCCAGGGGAGGCAATGGTTTAGTGGTATTGTCACTGGACTGTTAATCCAGAGACCCTGATAACATTCTGGGGACCCAGGTTCAAAACCCACCACAGCAAATGGTGGAATTAAGAATCTAACAATGACCATGAGTCCTTTTTTTGATTGTCAGAAAACCCACCTGGTTCACTAATCCCTTTTAGGGAAAGAAACTGTCATCCTTACCTGATCTAGCCTACGTGTGACTCCAGACCCACAGCAATGTGGTTGACTCTTAACTGCCCTCTGGGTAATGAGGGATGGACAATAAATGCTGCCTAGCCACAGACGCCCTCATCCCATTAAGGAACAAAGATAAAGGATCCTAGACTGTCTTTGGATTCTAGCTGTTGTCCCAGCAATGGTCATTGCTGGAATTTAGCATTGCTGGGACCATACAGTTGCAAGCCATGAGGTTGACCACCATCTCTCTATGACAGTCTCCAATTCACGTGGGGGCAGAAGTCTCAACATTAGTCAGGTAGGCTTTTTGATGGGAGGCCCCCCATCCAATTTTTTAACCAGGAGAAAAGAATATTGTACCAAATAATATCCAGCTTCAAGTTTTCTGTCTTGGAGGAAACTAGAGCTAGGATCATAATTTCAAAACAGTTCCAATGAATTTCTACTCTCAGAAGGCTATTAATCTTTGGAATTCTCTGTCCTGGAGAGAACCAGAGATTGGGCCATTCAATATATTGAAGTCTGAGGCCAATAGATTTTTTAATCAGAGAGTCAAGGGTAATGGGGTGAAGGTGGGAAAATGGAGTTAAGATTACAATCAGGTCAGCCATGATCTAATTGAATGGTAGGATAAGCTGAAGAGGCTAACGGTCAACTTCTTCTGTTTTTTCTTTTGTTTTTATAATACAGTATTCACAAATATATCTTAATTAATAAATCAGACCAAACTGCACCCATGAGAATGTTGCCGGCCACATTCTAAGCCATTAACTTGCCAAAATTGGCAATTAAAACTCAGGCTACTGGTCTATCAATATTACCAGAGCTACTCTTGAGCCAAACACTTGTAATTTTAGCAATTAACCTTTCAAATATGAAGTTTCAATTTTTTTTTTATTCTCTTCCAACAGAAAAGCTGAAGGAAGAAGAAGCAGCTCTTCTGAAAAACTGTAAGTTTTGAATAAGGAAAAGAGTCTTGAACAAAGGAACTCGACTTAAAAATAAGAGAATGCTACTTGGCATCAAGATGAGGATGATTTTCTTTCCCTGGAGGGTTTTAACAGTTTTGAATTCTCTACCCCAGACGGCTGCAGACACTTAACATTTGAACCTATGTTTAAAGTAGAGATTGATAGAGTTCCTATTACCACTGACATCAAGGGTTATGGGATAGTGTGGGTAAAAGGCATTGAAGTGTTCGATCAACTGTGATCATATTAAATGGCAGAGTAGGTTCATCATGATAAATGGCCTACTCCCGGCTCTCGTGGGGAGGTGATGGCCTAGTGGTCTTGTTACTGGATTGTTAATGGAGAGATCTAGATCATGTTCAAGGACCTGGGCTCAAATCCCGCTAAGGCAGATGGTAGAATTTGAATTCAATAAATAGCTGGAATTAAAAATCAAATGATGACTGTAAGTTGATTGTCAGTGGAAAAACCCATCTGGTTCACTAAAGCCCTTTAGGGAAGAAAACTGCCATCCTTACCTTGTGACTCTAGACCCACAGCAACATGGTTGACTCTTAACTGCCTTCTGGGCAATTAGGGATGGGCAATAAATGCTCTCTGGCCAGCAACACCCTCATCCTGAGAATGAATAAAGAAAAAAAAATTGTTCCTACAAGTAATTTTGACATTTTAGCAATAATGTGCTGGATTTTCATGATGTCAGGGATACTCTGCGAATCTTTAAAAATATTGGCTGGGACTGAATTCCAGGATTATTTTGTGGTATCCAGTGTTGTAGACATGGATAAGGGCCTGAAATCTTGAGGGTGACCAGCCTGCACACACCATGACTGACCAGGCTCACTTCTTGTTGGGATAGGCATCTCATAGAGTTTTCTCAACATTTCAAAAATCTTATTCAGAACCACTCAGACGGTCTGGGTCTGGATGTGATGCTTTTCAGAGGGTTGGTGCTAACACAATGGGCCAAACAGCCTCCTTCTGCACTGTAGTGCTTCTATGATCTATTCTATATCATTAAAGTGTCAATTGATCAAATTTTCAAAGTATCAAGAGCAAAAACTATAAGCATTTGACACCCATTTATCGTATATAAATCAAAAGAGAACAATGAATAAATAATTCTAAAATTATCTGTCAATCAACTAATTCTTTTCCCTCGGGCTTTTTCAGACTATGGATGTCTAGGCACTAAGCCAATTCTGACTAGACATTTTTGCTCTGTACAGAATATACACTGAGGCATGGCAGTGACATAGGTCGGCACAAAGGGCATGTGGAGTCATGGGAGATGGATGGAGGTTAATAGGTTAGCATAAAGGGTATGAAAGCCATTAGAGTTAGAGGAGAGAATGCATAAGTTGGCATGGATGTATGAAGGCTAAGAAAGGAGAGCGATGCATGGTTGTTTTGTGTTTTTGTTTCATTTAGATCAAGGCTGGCTTTTTAGATAGACATAGTAGGAACTGCAGATGCTGGAGAATCTGAGATAACAAGGTGTGGAGCTGGATGAACACAACAGGCCAAGCAGCATCAGAGGAGCAGGAAGGCTGGCGTTTCGGGCCTAGACCCTTCTTCAGAAAATTTTTAGAAAGTTTATCTTGGCACTCACAAGCCCCTATGACCTGCATCCAATTCGTTCCAGGCAGTCGGTACCTGTGTACCCACTTCCCCATCCCTGGAATGAAAACCCTACCTTCGCAGACACTTTTGGCAAGGAAATCTGCCAACCCCTTCCCACTGTAACAGTGCAGAATAACATTGTTAAATGCTTTTGTGTGCAATGAGTGAATTTTAATTCATGTCATAGACTGTGAAGCCATAGCTTCACCAATATGTTTCTAATCCATTACACTGAACTTTAGCTTTCACAATATTGATAATTTTATATTATGTACCATAGCCGCAAAATACATTTTAATGAATATCTCATGACAGTGCATTGAGCCTTAAAGAAATTTTGTGGGAGGGGTTGCATTTCTTCCTCTGCACCCTGGTTGAATAGTCCCTAGCTGCCCACAGAAATCATACTCTTGTGTGGTCTTAATAGCTTGAGAGTGTCCATCCATCAGGAACAGGAAGCCCATCCCAACTCTCACCCATCCTGTACACCTTTAGCTCCTGCAATAAAATCTTCCAGGTTGGCCACCTTCCTTCTGCTTCCTCCAGCCTCATATATTAGTCCTTAAGTGGCAATTAATTTTGCTCGGGTTAACGGTTAAGGGCTACTTCAGGCAATGACTATCACCAAAAGAAACAATCTAACCAAAATCACTTGACATTCAAATGCATTACCCTCAATATCCTGGGATTACTACTGACCAAATGCTAAACTGGAGTGGCTATATGAACACAGCGGCTACAAGAGCAGGCCAGACGCTAGGAATACTACAGCGAGCAACTCACCTCCTGACTCCCCAAAGCCTGTCCACCATCTACAAGGCACAAGTCGGGAGTATGATGGAATACTCCCCACTTACCTGCGTGAGTGCAGTGTCAACAACAGTCAAGAAGCTGAACACTGTTCAGGACAAAGCAGTCCACTTGATTGGTACTACATTCATAAGTATCCATTCCCTTCACCACCAGCACTCAATAACATCGTCTACAAGATGTATTGCAGAAATTCACCAAAAATTTTCACACAGTGCCTTCTAAACCAACAACCTCTTCCATCTGGAAGGACAGGGGCAGCAGATACATGGGAACATTGCTGCCTGCAAGTTCCTCTCCAAGCTACTCACTGTCCTGACTTGGAAATATTTTGCCCGACCTGCTGCAAGAAGGAGTACAGATTTGAGGTGGATAGAAGGGTGGGTGGGCTGGTCACTTGCTTGAAGTGTCCCAATCTTCAAATTTTTTTTTCATTCACTAATGGGATGAGGATGTCGCTGGCTAGGCAGCATTTATTGCCCATCTGTAGTTCATAGTCAACCACATTGCTGTGGGTCTGGAGTCACATATAGGCCATACCAGGTAAGGATGGCAGGTTCCTTCTCTGAAGGGTGTTAGTGAACCAAATGGGTTTTCCAACAATCGATCCATGGTTATCATTAAATTCTTAATTCCAGATATTTTTATTGTACTCAAATTCCACCAACTGCCGAGGCAGGATTTGAACCCAGGTCCCCAGAATGTTAGATAACAAGCATGGGGCTGGATGAACACAGCAGGTCAAGCAGCATCATAGGAGCAGGAAAACTTGACGTTTCGGGTCTAAACCCTTCATCAGAAATGGGGGAGGTGAAGAGGGTTCTGAAATAAATAGGGAGAGAGGGGGAGGCGGATAGAGGATGGATAGAGGAGAGGATAGGTGGAGAGGAGGCAGACAAGTCGAAGAGGCGGGGATGGAGCCAGTAAAGGTGAGTGTAGGTAGGGGGGTAGGGAGGAGATAGGTCAGTCCAGGGAGGACGGACAGGTCAAGGGGGCAGGATGATGTTAGTAGATAGGAGATGGGGGTGTGGCTTGGGGTGAGAGGAAAAACAGGTTAGGGAGGTGGAGATGAGCTGGGCTGGTTTTGGGACGCGGTTGGGGGAGGGGAGATTTTGAAGCTTGTGAAATCCACATTGGTGCCATTGGGCTGCAGGGTTCCCAGGCTGAATATGATTTGCTGTTCCTGCAGCCTTCGGGTGGCATCACTGTGGCATTGTAGGAGGCCAAGGATGGACATGTCATCTGAGGAATGGGAAGGGGAGTTGAAATGGTTCGCGACTGGGAGGTGCAGTTGTTTGTTGCGAACTGAGCGCAGGTGTTCTGCAAAGCGGTCCCCAAGCCTCCGCTTGGTTTCCCCGATGTAGAGGGTGCCACAATGGGTACAGCGGATGCAGTATACCACATTGGCAGATGTGCAGGTGAACCTCTGCCTGATGTGGAAAGTCTTCTTGGGGCCTGGGATTGGGGTGAGGGAGGAGGTGTGGGGGCAGGTGTAGCACTTCCTGCGGTTACAAGAAAAAGTGCCGGGTGTGGTGGGGCTGGAGGGGAGTGTGGAGCGGACAAGGGAGTCGCGGAGGGAGTGGTCCCTCCGGAAGGCAGATAAGGGTGGGGAGGGAAAGATGTCTTTGGTGGTGGGGTCTGACTGCAGATGGCGGAAGTGTCGGAGGATGATGCGTTGGATCCGGAGGTTGGTGGGGTGGTATGTGAGGACGAGGGGGATTCTTTTTTGGTTATTGTTGCGGGGACGGGGCGTGAGGGATGTGTTCCGGGATCCCCAGAATGTTACCTGGGTCTCTGGATTAACAGACCTGCGATAATAGCAGGAGGCCATTGCCTCCCCTCAGAGCTATATCAGAAAGGCGGCTTCAAACTAATTAATTTGGAGGTGTTTTCAGATGATTTAGAGTGCGTGTTTAATGCAGAAAAGTTGCTCAGAAACACCTTTAGGAATAGAGATCTGTTGAAGCCTTTGGTGGCATAGAAACCGCTGGACTTTTTTGGTGGTTCAAAGATTGCTACATATGAGCAGAAAGTTAAATTTATTGCAAACTTTGAGTTCCTCAACAGGCTGAATCCTTAAATAATTGCGTTTTATATTCGTTGCAGCATGTACAAAATATTAACCCAACATTTTCTAACCCTAAAATAGTGCAACTCCAGCGTCAGCAAGATTTACTCCTTGAAACACGTAAGTGCCAAATGAAAAACAGTTACTTTGTAATTTACACAAACTATTTTTGAGAAACAGAGCAACCTGAGGTCAACTAATTACTCCAAGTCTGCTCATAAAACCATGTCATTAAATCATTCAACACGGGAAAAGGCATTTAAGACTAATCAGTCTTTCCCTGTCAAAAATCACCATCTAACTATTCACATCCCTTTTCCAGCACTTGATCCATAGCCTTGAATGCTTTGGCATCGCAAGTGCACATCTGGGGGGGGTTTCTGCTTCTACCACCCTTTCAGGCAGTGAGTTCCAAATCCACTCCACTCTGGGCGAAAAAAGTTTTCCTCACATTCCCTCTAAACTTCCAGCCTCTTACCTTAAATCTATGCCCCCTTGTCATTGTTGTTTCCATCAAGGATAAGTTTGTCTTCCTGTCTACACTGTCTATGCCCCTTATAATTTTATATGGGTCAATCATGTCTTCTCTCAATCTCCTCTGCTCCAGGAAAACAGCCTCTGTCTATCCACTCTCTCTTTCTAATTAAAACTCCCCAGCCCAGGCAACATCCTGGTGTCTCTCCCCTGCACTCTCTCCAGTGTGATCACATCCCTCCTATTATGTGAATTGTACAGAAGTGCACACTGGCGTGGGCTAACCAATGTTTCCTACAGTCCCGCTGTGGAAGAAATTAGCATGTTGTAGAAAGTTTGAGAAAAGTCAGTATCGAAAAGGCAAAAAGACTACGTGACAGACAGAACGTTAAAAGGAAATGTCAACTCAAAGTGTTCAAATACCGCCCCCCCACATTCTTAGTAACTGCCATCTTAGTAAACCCTAATCATATTTTTCGCCTAGTCAGTGAAATAAGTCCATGGTAGCTAAACTTTAACAGAAGAATTTAGGGTGGCACGGTGGCACGGTGGCTCAGTGGTTAGCACTGCTACCTCACAGCACCAGGGACCCATGTTCAATTCTAGCCTCGGGTGACTGTCTGTATGGAGTTTGCATGTTCTCCCTGTGTCTGTGTGGGTTTCCTCCAGGTGCTCTGGTTTCCTCCCACAGTCCAAAGATGTGCAGGTTAGGTGGATTGGCCATGTTAAATTGCCCATAGTGTTCAGGGATGTGTAGATTAGGTGTGTTACAAGGGGACAGGTGCAGGTGGGATGCTCTGAGATTCAGTGTGGACTTGTTGGGCCGAAGGGCCTGTTTCCACACTGTAGGGATTCTAGGAGGAAAAAAAAAACTTCTGGAAAGAAGAAAGCCTGCAGCTCAGGAAGATGATGAGATTTCTGGAGAATGTTAAGCTTTGGACTATGAGATCACATCAACTTGTTTGTCACTCTCTATAAATATCCTGTAACTCCACACTGCTGCAGAGTGTCTGGTAGCTAACCTTTGTTAGCATTGACTGTCCATGATATCACAAATAAAAAGTTCTCTTTGCCTTGAAGTCTGACAACTGCAATCCTGTTATTCACACATTAAAAGAAATTCTCTGACACCCACCAGCACTGCCCAGGTTTTAAATTCCATGCCTCAGCTAATAAAAACAAATATACCTTCTCAATCATTTTATCTACTTGTCCCACTATCTTAACAGCCTGGCAGAAATGCACATCAAGATCCCTCTGATCCTCAGTGGACCTTATGATCTTACCTTCATTATATATTCCCTTGCCTTGTTTATCGTACTCACACTTACCTGGACTAAATTCCATTCGCCATTTGACCAGTCCAACTACATCCTCCTGCAATCTAACGCTATCCTTTTCACTATTTACCACCCCATTGATTTTGATGTCTTTCTCGAACTTACTAATTAGCCAACCTACATTCATGTCTAAATCATTCATATATACCACCATCAGCTTCATTTGAGGAACCTTCTAAGGTGTCATCCCTCTTCACTGCTTCAATTGATTTCCTAATCAATACAGTGACATCCCCTTCCTCTTTTATTGTCTTCCCTGTCTCACTTGAAGACACTGTATCTTAGGATATCGAACAATCAATCCTTTCCTTCTCTGAACCATGTATTAGTCACATCAATGGCACCATACTCCCATTGTTTATTTTATGCCCTTAATTCATCTGCCTTCATCATTTGACTCCTAGTATTAAAATAAATAAAATCTTGCAAAACTCCCTTGTGCCTTAAATTGTCTATAATTTCTAAGATAGAAAGCTAGCTCATCTTTCATGCCCACATAGATGTCCTTATGTAGATAAAAATACTGGTCTTAATTCTACTCTTCTCCCTAGACATAAAATTCAAACACATTGCAGTTGCTGTAACTTAGGAGTACCTTTACTCTGGGGTCATTAACTAATGCGTTCACATTACATAACACCAAGTCTAACACAACATGCTCTCTGGTTAAGTTCCAACAATTTGCTGTTCTAAGAAATCGACTGCTCATTCTGATTTTTACAGTTCATATCCAGATTAAAGTAATCCATGATTATTGCTGTCCCTTTTTCACAAGTATCCGATATTTCTTCTCATATATTTTATCCCACATTATGGTTAAAAATATAAGAACTAGGACCAGGAGTAGGCGCAATTTACTATAATCGTGGTTGATCTCATCTCAGCCTCAACCCCACTTTCCTGCCTACTCTCCATAATCCTTCAACCCATTACTAATTAAAACTCTGTCTATCTCCTCCTTCCTTTAACTCAATGTCCCAGCATCCACCACACTCTGGGGGAGTGAGTTGCACAGATGCAGGACACTTTGAGAGGAGTAATTTCTCCTCATCTCAGTTTAAAATCTGGTACTCCCTTATCCCCTTCTGTATGGCCTCTTGTTCCAGATTTCCCCACATGAGCAAACATCCTTTCTACATTTACTTTTAGCACCTTATATACCTAAATGTTTAGAATCATAGAATTGTACAGTACAGAAGGAGGCCATTCAATCCATTATGTTTATACCGTCTCCTGAAAGAGCTACCCAGCTGGTCCCATTCTCCAGCCCTATCTGAATTCATCTCTTTCAAATATATATCCAGCTCTCTTATGAAACCTTCCATGGAATCTGCCTCCACCACTCTCCCAGGCAGTGCATTCCAAATCCTAACAATTTTCTGACTAAAGTTTTTCCTCTTCTCACTCCGAGCTCCCTTCCTCAAAATCTTGGAATTGTGACGCCTAGTTACTGACATACTGATCTCCTCTTGTTCTCCTAAACTCTAGTCAATGCGGACCTAAGCTACTCAATCTCTTTGCATAAGACAAACCCCTCATCTCTGGAATCAATCTAGTGAACCCCTTCTGACCTGCCTCCAATGCAATTATATTCTTCCTCAAGCAAGGGGGCCAAAATTGTATGCAATACCCCAGGTACAGTATCAGTAATGACTTGTACAGGATCTGCAACAATTTCCTACTGTCGTGTTCTCTATTCCTTTAGCAGTAAATGTAAAACTCTATTTGCCTAACTTATTACCTTTAGTATTCACATGCTAAATTTCTGTGATTCATGCAAATGACACCCTCTGTACTGAAGCACTCTGAAGTTTCTTTCCAGTTAGGTAAGAAGTCTCTCTCTATTCCTTTGAGTAAAATGGATAACCTCACACTTATCCACAGTAAATTTCATCTGCCATGCCCATTTACCTAACCTATCCATATCCATCCGTAAATTTCTTATTTATTCATTGCAACCTCTTTCTTTCCCACCTATTTTAGTGTCATCTGCAAATTTAGCTTAAGTATTTCCAATCCCCACATCCAAATCAGCAATATAGATTGTGAATAGTTGGGGCCTGAGGACTGAAACCTGTGGCATCCCACCTGTTACATCTTGACAACCAGAAAAAGACCCATTCATCCCAACTATAACAAGCATGGGGCTGGATGAACACAGCAGGTCAAGCAGCATCATAGGAGCAGGAAAACTTGACGTTTCGGGCCTAAACCCTTCATCAGAAATGGGGGAGGGGAAGAGGGTTCTGAAATAAATAGGGAGAGAGGGGGAGGCGGATAGAAGATGGATAGAGGAGAGGATAGGTGGAGAGGAGGCAGACAAGTTGAAGAGGCGGGGATGGAGCCAGTAAAGGTGAGTGTAGGTAGGGGGGTAGGGAGGAGATAGGTCAGTCCAGGGAGGACGGACAGGTCAAGGGGGCGGGATGATGCCATTGGGCTGCAGGGTTCCCAGGCTGAATATGATTTGCTGTTCCTGCAGCCTTCGGGTGGCATCACTGTGGCATTGTAGGAGGCCACGTCAAGTTTTCCTGCTCCTATGATGCTGCTTGACCTGCTGTGTTCATCCAGCCCCATGCTTGTTATCTCGGATTCTCCAGCATCTGCAGTACCTTTTATCTCTCTCCCATTCATCCCAACTCTCTGCTTTCTGTTGGTTAGCCAATCTTCTGTCCAAGCTAATAAACTACCCCTCACCCCATGTGACCTTACCTTGTATCATAACTTTTCATGCAACACCTTATCAAGTGCTTTCTGGAAGTCCAGAATCCACACCTACAAGATCCCCCTGACTGACACTGCTTGTTTACATTTTTGAGGAACTCTAGCAAATTAGTCAAATATGACTTAGCTTCATAAAATCATCCTGGCTGACGGACGCTGTTAAGGGGCGTCTAAGTCACCCCCATTAAAGACTACCTTCACCTTCTATTCTTGATCTCTACGCAAAGTGATTCCACATCCTGACCTCCTGAACCACATCCTGACCTCCTGAACCAAGATCATCTCTATTTACTGAGGCATTAAATCATCCTGAAGCATCTCTTTATAATGGATAACAGATTCTATTTATTATTTCAATCCGCTATCAATTCATTTACTTTTGTTGCGAATGCTATGCATATTCAAATACAGAGCCATTTTGTTATCTTCATAATGTCGAGTCTTGACTATTGGCATATAAATAGTCTGCTTCTCAATCTACTCTTCCTGTCATTCACTAATCCTCATTTCCAATATTTTCCTCTCTCACTACGTCTTACTTTGACATACCACGTCTTTCTACATTTGATCTCTTCTCCCCACTATTTAATTTAAAACCCTCGCCACTTTCTGGCTACGCAGTTCACAAGAACACTAGTTCCAGTATGGTTAGGTGTTAACTGTACAGACACCACTTTCCCCAGTAGTAGTGCCAGTGGCCCACAAACCTGAACCCACTTCTCCCACACCAGTCTTTGAGCCATGTATTCATCTCTCTAATTTCCTATGCCAATTTGCACTTAGCTCAGGTCATAATCCAGAGATTAAAACCTTTGAGGTGTTCCTTTTTTTTATTTTGCTGCCTGTTTATATACAGAGCTTCCTTCCTAATTCTTCCTACGTTGTTGGTACCAACATGGAACACAACCATTGGTTTCTCCCCCTCACACTGCAATTTTCCTTACAGCCTTGAGCAGATGTACCAAATCCCGACACTGGGCCGACAACAGAATCATGCACACTCCTTTTCTCTGCTACATAGAATAATATCAATCCTCTTCAATGTACTATCGCCAACTTCTTGTACATTCCTTGTTGCACCCTCACTGGAGTGGCTTCCTGAACCATGGTGTCATATCAGTTTGTTCATTCGCCCTACAGCCTCATTCACCCAAACACGCTGAGAGACATACTCAAACTTATCAGCCAGTTTAAGTGGCTAAGTTTCCTGAATTCCTGCGCTCAGGATCTCTTACCTGCCTCACGCATGGCACAGCCTCCTGACTCTGACCACTGACCAAATGAGAAGATCCAAAGTGGCCTCCTGGCTCAAAGAATCCACATAAATTCACCCTTCCCTGATGAATTATACTGTCTGCAGCTTAAAAACTCTGAGCCAAATCTGCATGAACTCCAAACGCGTATTGCAGACCTGTTTACCCTGGATCACAATGGTGTCGATGCACTCATACTTACTGCAGTCTTGACACAGAATCCATCCTGCCATTGTGAATGAGTTTCAATTTATTACTTAGTCGGATCATTCACTTATGCTGCCTTCATCAATTTTATCCTTTACCACTAAATTGCAGACTACGTTAAAATTAAGAACAGAAAATATATTGACTACATTCTGCAAAGCAATCCTCAGTAATTTTATATTTATTTGCAATATTTTATCAACTAAATACTGATATTCTATTTCCACAGAAAGAACACGTCAACAAGAGTGTATAGTTAGACAAAGTGAGTTTTAGAATTTTCTCTTCTATGATTGAAATATGCATAGCAATTCAAAAATAATTATTTGTATGAAGCTCTTTGAGATATTTTAATATGAGTAAAAGTGCCTCATTAATGCTGGTACTATTTATCACCACTTCAGTAAAAATCAATGCAGAAGTCTTAGTACTTTGCAGCTTTCTTTGTAAGCCCCCTTCCACCTATAGTATGATGGACATGACTCTGGACAAACACCCCAGGTATATCATCACTCTCATCAGAACTGAATACTACTTGGAGAGCAGGATGTACTGATTGGACTGTTGTACTGTCTGGTGGTCACACATCCACACTTTTCTTTAAGCTCTTCAGTTGAGGGATGACCACATCAACAAACGTGCTGGCCATGAAGTCCTCAAGATGCCAACTGCTGCCTAAACTCTGCTGAAACCCAGAGTTGAAGCAACTTATGACGCTTGCTGCACAAACAGTTGTCAAGGACACAGAAAGCATTCCGAAATAGAACTGGGTACGCACTCTACAGAGAAGCTCCGCCAGTTCTCTATCTATTTTGTTGATGCTATTAATAAAAGGGTTGGTTAGTTCCATTGGCTGGATGGCTGGTTTGTAATGCGTACAGTGTGGGTTCAAATCTCACCGACTGAGGTGTAGTGATCCCCAGTTTAAGCCATCACTGGTCATTGCTCTCTTATGAGAGAGCAGTCCACTGAGACAATGATCCCTTTGCCATTACTAATAAACCTTTCTTCCAAAAATAAACTTTACCAATACCAATAAACATTATCACTATTAATAAATCTTCAACAATAATAGCAAACATTGCCTTATATTACTAATGAGACAAATATTAAACTTTTATGAATATTAATAATGTTTAAAAATGAAAGTCAGACTCACCAGCCACTCCTTTCTGTTTGTTTAGACCCAGTCCTGAGTTGGAAAGTTCCCTATTTATGTTCCAATGTTACCATTGCAACTTCATCAGAAGTGCAGTGAAAATCCCATTTATGTTGCACAGTCCTACTGTCTGTGCCACATTCTCCAGGCTGTGAACCAACAATGTGGGTTGGCTGTCTCTTTTGTCAAAGAAAGAAAGCTTTTTGCAACTTAGAATGTTGCGATTTTGGAAAACGGGAAACACAGCAGCAATGATCAGTAGTCAATCATCTGATGGTGTTCCTGTGAAGTCACTGCGGATTTGTTTTCACCCACTCTTTTTTCCAACTCGGCACTATCGTGGACATGGCTCCTACTGCCACACCAGTAAGTCTTTTAAGTGTCTTTTCTGCATATTTCCATAACGTGCTGTCACTGCTTGTGCTGAAATCCCATGCAAGATAGCATCCGGTACAGCAACTCCCAAAGCACGCATAATTGCCACAGATGCTGTATTTGAAACCAAACCAGAAACCTTAACACCCAAATAATAGATCTTCATTGCTAATAACTGAAACTAAATCATCACCTTTTTATTATAAGTAAATAATTCTCCATCGAGAGACATTTTTAGATCATTTTCAACTTGATTTTTATTATTCAACAGAAAGGAGGCTTGAAGAAAGTGTTAAACCCAAGCGTAAGTCTAAAACACAATGTACTTAATTTAATCTTTTTAATATTAGTCACTCGAGGATAGTGTAATATGTGACATACATGAAGCAAATCAAATGAAGATGTTCTGTAATGCAATGTCTTACTATGCAATGATCATTTGTAGGAATCATTTATGTTATCATCCAAAATTAAATTGATTGATGTAATTAACACTGTTGGCTGAAAGATCTGATTTTTGGATGATGTGTAACAAATGATTGATAATGCAATGTATCCAAAGGCTATTTTGCAAAAAAAGAACTGCCTGTGATATAATTTTCAAAAACTGAAGGGCTTTTATTATAACTTCAGTGCTTTTGATGGGCAATTGTCCTGCATCAGGAACACTCAGAGAAAGTCTCAGCTTTCAAGGTGGCACGGTGGCTCTGTGGTTCGCACTGCAGCCTCAAAGCGCCAGGGACCTGGGTTCAGTTTGAGCCTTGAGTGACTGTCTGTGTGGAATTTGCACATTCACCTTGTGTCGACGTGGGTTTCCTCCGGGTGCTGCAGTTTCCTGTCATAGTCCAAAGTTGTACATGTTGGGTGGATAGGTCATGCTAAATCACCCTGAGGTGTCCAGCGATGGTGGATATGCAGGGTTGCAGGGATAGGGTAGGGGCTGAGTCTGGGTGGGATGTTCTTCAGTAGATTGTTGTGGACCTGATGGGCCGAATGCCTGCTTCAACACTGCAGGGCTTCTCTGATTCTATTATTCTAAACTGGAAACAGAGATATTGAAGGGTTCTGACTTACTTACCGGGAGAGATATACAGGAATGTTATGAGATTAAGACCAATCCTAACTCCTGGCTGACTATCAGAGATGATAGGAACTGCAGATGCTGAGAATCTGAGATAACAAGGTGTGGAGCTGGATGAACACAGCAGGCCAAGCAGCATCAGAGGAGCAGGAAGGCTGACGTTTCAGTCCTAGA